>SMDT01000469.1:0-166115 GCA_005392925.1 Aquilaria sinensis | reverse complement strand
CAGGCTCTCTATGGTATCCAGATGAGCCTCTCGGGATCACCACGCTTCCACCACGTCCCGGCAGATGCGTTTCTCTTGCGCTTGCAGTGCTAGCTTGCGTCCTCCAAGGAATTGCAAGAGAAGAGTGTGGCTGTCCTTTTTGAAGGCTAGGGCAAGGAGACCTACGAATTTCTCACTTAAAAGTTGTATTTATAGTGAGACTCAACTTCTAGGCCTAATGGGTTTCAAAGCCCTAATCCAATAAGGATTTAATTTCGGGCTTAATAATGGCTCAACTCTTGGGCCCATTACTAATACGAAATTAAAGTGAAACCATAACCGAAATAATTAGCCCATGCACTCTAATGATCCAAATAGCTCTATGTGTGCGACCCAATAGGTTCTTGCCATGTTGGCAATGATCATAAATCACATTTATGATAATAAGCAATGAGCGGTGTCTAGCAACACATCATTGCTACCCAAGTGACAAGATTGTCGATGAATCAAGTAAACCTTTATGATCATCACCGATATATGCCATTGTCCCTTTGTCCAAGATATCAAGACTAAGCACGAGACATGGAATGTGTCAATCTCGTATAGCCCAATCTTTGGTTTCTTAATTACCGAGTAGACCAACTTAAACTGATGACATTGATATCATATATCAACTCATCCGAGCATGGCCATGCATTTTCTAAGTCTCACTCTATCAAGGGGCCCGAAGATATCACTCCTGTTACATAGGAGGGACAAATTCCATCTTGATCATACAAATCCCTCCGTATGATATGTGACATACCCAATGACCACCTTCAAGTTCACTCATTTATGAGCAACAAAGGAAAGTATCAAAATATGTGACTCACATGTAGGGAACCTTGATGATCTTAGGTCGAAGGACTACATATACCATGATCACTATGAGAATCACTTATGACACTCATATAACGATCCATGTAGTGTTCTCATGGTGGGTCGGTCCAGTACACAAGTTCTCCAACTTGTACCCATATGTAGACTACATATCTCATATTAGTCTCCACATATGCTAGTCGTTATGAATTATTGCAACCCGCTCCACAATAATACTAGACCAGGGACGTTTAAGAATATCATTATTCTAGGGTTACAATTATGTTTGTTAAGTTACACAAAAACAAAACAACAAACATAATTGCTGGATTAATGCCTTAATAAAATATCATGACTCAATGTGCAAAAAATACAATCATCTCATGATTGGCCTTTTGGGCACAACACTAACACTTCTAGGCTCTTCGGCAGGGGACCCTTCTGTTGAGGAACTTGAAGAGCACAAAAGAAGCATGGGCAAACACGTCCTTGCCGAGGTGGAGGAGGTTCAGGACTTCGACGATGACATCGCCGAGGTGCCGCCAGGTCTGTCCCTTAGACAATTTTTAGTGCTCTCAATCTTGTTGATATATGACTAAGGAACAATGTCTCAATGGAACTGTGCCTTGAGTTTTCAGAGGAATTGGCGCCCTCGGCGTGTCTGGTGGAGCATGCCCAAAAGCGGGCCCTTCGGGACTCTCATATCCCAAAGGACAAGGTCCCGAGGGAGCCTTTCTGGTCTTTCACGGAGGACATGAATTTGTTCTCCGAAGATGGCCAGCAAATGGCTCCCCAAATGGCGAGGGGCGTGCTCACCCAGAATACCTTCAAGTCTGTGGCTGAAGAGTGTGCGAATGAGGAGATCCTCGCCGTGAAGATGGCCGAGCATGCTGCCCAGGTACTCCTTTATACCTTTTATTCTTTCTCCCAATTTTTCTAAGTGTTTAGCTTTCCTTGTGCAACTTTACCAAGTGTTCTTTTCTCCTTATTTTTGCAGCTCTTGGCGTATAGCGGATACTTCAAAGCTTGGGCTGCAAAATAGTCTTCGGTCTGAACTTGGACCGAAGAACGTTTGGAGAAGGCCAATGTGTTCTGTGCTAACTCGGTCGTCAAGAACGCTGACTAAAGCAGAATTGCCAAGGAGGAAGTCGCCAAACTTCGGGAGGAATTTCTGAAGGGCCAGAAGGAGCTCTTAAAGGATTTCTCCCAGAAGATGTTTGACCTCAGCGCGAAGGTCGTCGAGCTCAATTCTTCCAACGAGGCTTATCGAAAGGAGAAGGAAGAAAATTCCGCTATCCTGACGAAGGCCCTCGCCGACAACGCCGTCCTTCAAGCCGAGGTTGAGGCCCTGAAGAAGGAAACAAAGAAGAAGAAGAAGACGAAGAAGTTGGAGAAGGAGGTGGCCGATCTGCAAAACGAAGTGGAAGACCTGTCGGTCGAGTTGGACAAGGCTAACCAGGCAACCAAGGTTGGCTTCCAAGATGGTTTCTGCCTGGCTCGACACCAAGTCTTGGCCAAATATCCAGACCTCGACCTCTCCTTCCTGGCTGCCCTGAACATCCCCGAGGGACCTCGCTGGACCTGGTCGAAGATTGAGTTCCTCAACCTGCCCTTCGCCCCCCCTCCGGCGCCGAAGGATGTTGGGGACGAAGCTTCTCACGATGCCGGGGTCCCTTAGGTGTTTAGGGCTTTTACTTTGTCTTCTTTTTTATCTTTGTAATCTTCTTCTTGTACTCTCCTTTATGTAATAAAGCCTTCTCCATAACATTCTTTCTTTAAAATTTGGCTAAGTCCTCAAGCAGTAATTTTCATCTCCAAGGGTTGTCTTGACCACTTTCGGTCTGGGACCCTTAGGAAGATACTTTTCGACAATCTTCAGGAAAGCGCTATCTTTGACGAATACCATTTTCACAAGTACTTATTTGCACCTTGTTCGGCAAGAGTTCTTCGATGGAGTTACTTTTTCAGAAAATTTTCTGTACTTAGAAAAATTTCTAACTGTACAATTTTCAGACAAGATTCTAAGCGTAGAACTTTTTCAAGGCATCCGAGTGCCAAGTATTTTTCAGTTCTCCACCTTCGGGATCACCGAGCTTATAGACTCCTTTCCGAACTTCGTCAAGGACCAGATAAGGTCCCTCCCAGTTTGCTCGAAGTACTCCGTGAGATGGTCTTCGGGGTTCAAACTCAGCCTTTCGGAGAACGAGGTCTCCCTTTTTGATTCCTTTTTTCCTAACGCGTAAGTTCGTGGTCATAGCCACTCTTTGCTGGAAGGCTTTTCTCCTAAGCTCGGCCACTTCTCTGTGTTCGTCAATTAGGTCGAGCTTAGTTCTTAATCCAAGGTCATTCCCTCCTTCGTTGAACACTTGTACCCTGACCGATGGCTGGACTACCTCGATAGGGATAATGGCCTCTGTGCCGAAGACGAGCGAAAAAGGCGTCTCACCCGTGGCCCTTCGGGGTGTTGTCCGATAGCTCCACAGTACACTAGGGAGTTCCCCTGGCCATTTTCCCTTTGCTTCCCTCAACCTCTTTTTCAGACCATCTTTTATGGTCCTGTTAGATACCTCTACCTGTCCGTTGCTCTGAGGATGAGCTACTGGGGCGAAATGTAGTTTTATGCCGAGGTTAGCCACGAATTCTCGGAACCCCTTGTCAGTAAACTGGGTACCATTGTCGGCCACTATTACCCTTGGTATGCCAAATCGGCATATGATGTTCTTCCAAATGAACTTTTGGGTATCCTTCGCCGAGATTGATGCCAAAGGCTCCGCCTCGATCCACTTAGTGAAGTAGTCCACTGCAACTATGCAGAACTTCACCCCTCCAAGTGCAGTCGAAAGTGGCCCGATGAGGTCAATACCCCAGACGGCGAAGGGGCAAGGGTAATTCGCCGAAGTTATTTTCTCCGAGGGTAACTTTTGGATGCTAGCGTGTCTTTGGCACTTGTCACATTTTCGAACGAATTGCCTTGCGTCCTTTCTTAGGGTAGGCCAAAAGTATCCTTGGCGAAGTATTACTCCGGCGAGGGCATCTGTTCCTATGTGGGAACCACAGGCCCCCTCATGAACCTCTTCAAGGATTGTTCTGACATCCTTTTCACTTATGCACCTCTGCAAGGGACTTGCATACCCTCGTCTGTATAGTTCATCCCCGATGAGGAAGTATCTCCCAGAGCGCTTTCGCACTTTTGTGGCCTCGGTAGAGTCTTCGGGGAGTGCCGAAGTTGCCAGGTATTTCTTGATGGAATCTTGCCATCCTTCTTCCGAGGTTGCTATGCACATTAACTCTGTGCTAGGTTGTTTTAGCACCTCGGTGGGTTCCTTGGATTTGGCCAAGGTATCAGCTTGAGCGTTATCTCTTCGAGGCACATTTTCTATTTGTACCGAGTCAAACTCTTTAATGAGTTTCTTGATGAGGTCATGGTATTTTGCCAAGGTTGAATCCTTTGCAGCGTACTCTCCTTTCATTTGCCGGACTACTAGCTATGAGTCGCTGTGGGCCTTAGGGTTTTTTACACCAACTCTTCTAGCCAGCTTTAGTCTTGCTATGAGGGCTTCATATTCGGTGATGTTATTGGTGACATCAAAACCGAATTTGATGGCTTTGGTGGCTTCCATGCCTTCGGGCCCCCGAAGAACCACCCCCGCGCCTTGGTGTTCGGCGCCTGAGGCTCCGTCGACGAAGAGTTTCCACTCTAGTTCAATCCTCATCAGATATTCCGAGGTAGCTTCAGCATCCTCGATTCCTGGAATTTCGACGATGAAATCCGCCAATGCTTGGGCTTTTATTGCTCTTCTTGGCTCATAAGTGATGTCATATTCTCTGAGCTCGATACACCATTTTGACAGCCTTCCCGAATGCTCTACCTTTTTCATTATGTCGTGTAGAGTTAGGTTGCTTCATACAATGATAGGGTGCCCTTGAAAGTAGGGCTGTAGCCTTCTACCCGCGAGCACTAAGGCATAGATGGCTTTTTGGAGCAATGGGTATCTGACCTCAACACCATGCAAGGACTTGCTTACATAATATACCGGCCACTGCCTCCCACCCTCTTCTTTCACTAGGACTGAACTCACAGCTTTTTCGGTGACGGTGAGGTAGAGGATGAGAGGTTCTCCTTCCCGCGGTTGCCGGAGTGTTGGCAGACGGGTTAGGTAGCCTTTAAGTTCGTCCCAAGCCTTCTGACATTCCTGATTCCAAGGATGCTCCTCGGATCCGGAATTGCCTTCGCTTCTGGGTGCTTTGGTAAGCACCTTGAAGAACGGTCGGCATCGGTCGCCGTACCTGGAAATGAATCTACTAAGGGAAGTGATTCTTCCGGTAAGCCTTTGTATATCTTTAATGGTTGTGGGTGTTCGGAAGCCTAGCAGGGCTTTGACCTTTTCGGGGTTGGCGTCTATTCCCCTTTCTGACACCATAAACCCGAGGAACTTGCCTGCACTTACTCCAAACACGCACTTCTCGGGATTAAGGCGCATGCCGAACTCCCGAAGTCGTTGGAAGGTTTCGCCTAAGTCGTCGATATGATTACTAGGCATCCTGCTCTTAACTATCATATCATCAACATATGCCTCCATGTTCCTCCCAATCTGAGAGTCGAACACTCTATTCATCAACCTTTGATAGGTAGCCCCTGCATTTTTAAGCCCGAAGGGCATTCTGACGTAGCAGTAGGTACCAACTTTGGTGATGAAGGCAGTTTTTTCTTCATCTTCGGGGTTCATCTGAATCTGATGATACCCGCTGAAGGCATCGAGGAAACTGAGAAGACCGTACTCGGCGGTTGAATCCACCAACTGGTCTATGGCTGGCAAAGGGTAGGAGTCTTTTGGACAGGCATCATTCAGGTTCCGAAAATCAATGCACATTCGGAGCTTTTCACTCCCTTCTTTTGTGGCGATAACCACGTTACTAAGCCATTCGGGGTATTTAACCTCTCTTATTACCCCTGCCTCAATCAGGCGTTTAACCTCGGCTTTAACAAACGAGTTCTTATGAGTCGACAGGTTTCATTTTTTCTGCCGAACCGGCCTTGTGCCGGGGCGTACTTTGAGGCTATGGTGGATTATGCTGAGGTCAACCCCAGGCATGTCTTTCGGAGAGTAGGCGAATAGATCTTTGTTCAATAACAAGAAAGATACAAGCCTATCTTTGTCACCCTTGGCCAATTTTTTCCCTACTCGGGTGTTCCGGCCGGGGACTAGCTCTACATCTTCTGTTTCAACTTTTTCCAACTCTTCCGCTTCCTCCCTTGTGGTCTCTTCGCCTGTTATGACTGCTTTTTCCATAGCCGAAGTCTGTATTTGGACCTTGGGCGAGCCTTGCCTAGCCTTGGTGAAGACCTTCCTGACTTCGGCTTGGTCAATGAAGATCTCTACATCTCCTTCTTTAGTGGCGAAGGTGACCATTAAGTATTTTATATCCGGGCGGATGTGGAGATTGCCTTGAGTTTGCCTTCCGAGGATGGCATTGTATGATGAGGGAACATCAATGATAATGAATCTCATCATAACGGAGGCAAACAGTTCCTCCTGACTCTGGGGCAAAGTCCCTTTCAGCATTAGGGGCAGATCGATGCATCCGAGGACTGGGAGCTCGGAAGGCCCAACCCCAAAGGTGGGGGAGTTGACTGTTCTGAGGTCGCCTTTTGAGATGCCTAATTTAGGCAGTAGGTGCGAGAAGATGACATCGGTGTTGGAGCCGTCGTCCAGGAGTACTCTTTTGACGTCCCAACTCCCTATCCTTGCCGTGACGAGGAGTGGGTCATCATGGGGGAATCTCATAGTGGACCCATTTTTGCGAACAAGCCTATTTGGCGAGTTCCCATACTCCATTACAGAGATTTCCCTTATCTTTCTTTTCCTTTCAGCTGAGGGTATCCCTGTAGTGATGGTCTAGATAACCCCTGTTGGTGGTGGCGGATTCCTCCGAGGACTTCGATCCCGACGTCTGTCAGAATCATAGTCCTCCTCATCCCCTCTTCTTTGTTCTTCCTTTGTTCCCTTCAGAGAAGGCATCCGCAGGTACCGATGAAGTTGGCCCTGCTTTATCAGCGACTCAATGTACTTCCTTAACTGGAAGTAGTCTTCAGTGTCATGGTCATGATCTCGGTGGAATTGGCAGAACTTCTTCATGTTCTTCTTGTTTTCCGAGGTCATGGCCTTTGGCCTTGGGACCGTAGTCCCTTGCCTTTCTAAAGCCATGAGAATGCCAGCCCTGGTGGCGTTCAGCAGAGTGAACGTCATTGGCCTTTTGCCCCTTTGTTTTCGGGGTCTTCCTCCAACCTCATTATGATGGCGAGGCTATTGGCTCGATCCTTCAGGCCGAGGGTGTTCCACATTGGGTCTCTCCATTCTGAGTTCTTCAGCCGTCATATGCTACTCGGGCCTTTGGTAGAACTCCCCGAGAGTGTCTGGGGGGTCCTTGGAGAACTCATAGAAGAGCTGGGAGTCCCTTCAAAGTCCTCTTATCATTGCAAGGATGCGAATCTTAGGACGAAAGTCGGGCACACTTAGCGCTTCTTGATTGAACCTTTCGACGTAGTCGCGAATGGTTTCCCCACTTCGCTCTGCTATGTCGAACATCTGTACTGGCATCTTGGCTGTTGGCCTACTGCCAATGAACTGCTGTGTGAAGGCAGTGGACAGCTCCTGGAAACTTAGCAAGGTTCCATGAGCCAGGGAGTTATACCATGTCATTGCCGGATTGGAGAGGGTCACCTCAAAGCACTTGTAGAGGGTAGCGTCGTCTGCGCCGTGGAGCACCATGCTTCGCTTATATTTTGTTAAGTGTGCCTGGGGGTCGCTACGCCCATCGTAGGTTTCTAGGCACGGCACCCTGAAATCACTAAGCATGGGCGCTCCACCACTTCCCGCACAAAGGGCGACTCTTCTCCGGTGTAAGCGTCAGACAATCTAGACTAGACTAGTTTTCGGGAGATCTGCCTTTCAACCTTTTCCAGTCTTTCAAGGATCTTCTCCATAAGGGCAGTTGTGTTAGCTTCCCCTTACTGTTTGGTGTTCCCTGGTAATGGCGAACTTCTTCTCCTTATGGGGGAATAACTTCAATGGCGAGGAGACTGGGACCTTCGGTTCGGGGATGAACTCCGTTTGTAGGGGGTCCTAGTCTCATTTGGGGCCCTTTCTCCAGTGGGTCATGCCCTAGGAGGTGCGTCCTCCATAGAAGACGTGTCGAGAGAGTCTTCACTCCTGGAACTCTGGTGGGTAGACCTCGAGCTTCCCTCCTGGGGCGCTACCGAGGAGGAGGCCCTTCAGACCAGTAGAGGGTGTGGCCACCTCCGGTCAAGCTGCTGAGTTACTTCAGCGATGATGGAGCGCTGGAAGTCTCGTAAGAAGCCCATCGTCATTGTCAAAGGGCTGTCGTCCTCCGGTACAGAAGTCCTTGCCATGGGCTGCTGGGTCACCGATGGAGCCTCCAGCGCAGAGGTGGACTTCGGGAGCCCCTTGTCTTTTGAGCTCCGAGTCTCTACGACGGCGACCTGGGAGAGGGTTCCCACAGACGGTGCCAAATGATGCCCTTCGACATCATCGTTATGTAACATGGTGAGCCTGGAGCAAGGACTTCTGGTGAGAGAACGCCTGGGTGAGGAAACTCCGGTAGGAGGAGGACTACAAAGACTCAGAAAAACAAAGGTTAGGAGGTCCCCGAAGTATTTTTCCGGGGAGGAACCTCCGACACCCAAGTCAGCGTTTGGAAATAAAGAGTGAGTAAAGAGTGAAGAGATTTTTCCTTGGAGTCGGATCCCTTTACCTGGGGCGCTTCTCGAATATATATAGGGAAGTGAACAGTAGAAGTGTGTTTGACACAGCCGGCCAAGATTATGACACGTGTTTGGACAGATGCAATCCGTACCTTCGGGGAGAGGGGGAGCATCTAGCCGACCATAAGCCGCCTAGCCAGGAGCCTAGGTTGTACGAGGGCGGCGTGTCAGAGCGTGTCTGAGGGCGGCATGTCGGGGAACATACGAGTACGATGAGTCAGAGGCTCCTGAATTATTTCTGCCGTACTCCTGAGGTCCCTTCGGTAGAAGAGAGCTCTTCGGAACAAGAGGACTTCCTTCCGAGATCATTTCAGTAATCCGGAAACATCTTCGCCAACGGTGGTCCTGTTCGGGGGCGTTCTTCCCTGCCGAAGGTGGTGGGTTTTTCCCTTCTGAAGCTGGTTTGGTCATCATATTAAGGGTGGCGATGCGCCGTGTTCCCGAGGTCGGTACCGTCGTCTCCAAGAGTGATGAAGGATCACCGAGGTCGGATGTAAAGGGGCCAGACACCCTTCTTTCCGAAGTCATTGCTCGCGTTCCTTGCGGTTGATGCTCGACTTCTCCGAGGGTGGCGCTTTGCCCGAGCTTACGGTTTTGGAGGGTGATAGCACTTCGGCTATCAAGTTGGTTGTAAGGGGTTACATAGATGCTGGCTTTCAATTCAATAATGATGATTTTAGATCATAATCCAATTATGGGTTTTGCCTTGGTGGTGATGTTACGACCTGGAAGAATTCAAAGCAAGAAACAATAGCCAACTCTACAATGGAAGCTTAATGCATTGCCACATTTGATGTTGCAAAGAAGGTAGTTTACATCAAAATGTTCATTGCGGAACTTAGAGCGATTCCGAGCATTGTCAACCTAATAAAGCTCTATCTTGACAATAATGGAGCAATCACATGGGCTAAGGAACTGAGATCTCACCAACAGTCCAAGCACATACTCCAACACTATTATTGTTAGTGTTGTGCCCAAAAGCCAATCTTGAGATGATTGTATTTTTGCACATTGAGTCATGGTATTTTATTAAGGCATTAATCCAGCAATTATGTTTGTTGTTTTATTTCTGCGTAATGTAATAAACATAATTGTAACCCTAGAATAATGATATTCTTAAACGTCCCTGGTCTAGTATTATTGTGGAGTGGGTTGCAATGATACATAACGACTAGCATATGTGGAGACTAATATGAGATATGTAGTCTACATATGGGTACAAGTTGGAGAACTTGTGTCTGGACCGACCTACCATGAGAACACTACATGGATCGTTATATGAGTGTCATAAGTGATTCTCATAGTGATCATGGTATATGTAGTCCTTGTTGGGTTTCGGGAGCCAAACAGCGCAGCGGAATTTAACCGAAACCCTCCAGGATCCAAGTGAAATGGGGTAAACCGGGTGTTCGAAAATTTTCATACCTAATTTTTGATTGAGATCTCTCACTCAACTGTAGAGTCGAATCACAAAACCTGAACAGTTGACGTGTTCAGGCTCTCTATGGTATCCACACGAGCCTCTCGGGATCACCACGCTTCCACCACGTCCCGGTAGATGCGTTTCTCTTGCGCTCGCAGTGCTAGCTTGCGTCCTCCAAGGAATTGCAAGAGAAGAGTGCGGCTGTCCTTTTTGGAGGCTAGGGCAAGGAGACCTGCGAATTTCTCACTTAAAAGTTGTATTTATAGTGAGACTCAACTTCCAGGCCTAATGGGTTTCAAAGCCCTAATCCAATTAGGATTTAATTTCGGGCTTAATAATGGCTCAACTTTTGGGCCCATTATTAATACGAAATTAAAGTGAAACCATAACCCAAATAATTAGCCCATGCACTCTAATGATCCAAATAGCTCTATGTGTGCGACCCAATAGGCTCTTACCACGTTGGCAATGATCATAAATCACATTTATGATCATAAGCAATGAGCGGTGTCTAGCAACACATCATTGCTACCCAAGTGACAAGATTGTCGATGATTCGACTAAACCTTTATGATCATCACCGATATATGCCATTGTCCCTTTGTCCAAGATATCAAGACTAAGCACGAGACATGGAATGTGTCACTCTCGTATAGCCCAATCTTTGGTTTCTTGATTACCGAGTAGACCAACTTAAACTGATGACATTGATATCGCATATCAACTCATCCGAGCATGGCCATGCATTTTCTAAGTCTCACTCTATCAAGGGGCCCGAAGATATCACTCCCGTTACATAGGAGGGACAAATCCCATCTTGATCATACAAATCCCTCCGCATGATATGTGACATACCCAATGACCTCCTTCAAGTTCACTCAGTTACGAGCAACAAAGGAAAGTATCAAAGTATGTGACTCACATGTAGGGAACCTTGATGATCTTAGGTCGAAGGACTACATATACCATGATCACTATGAGAATCACTTATGACACTCATATAACGATCCATGTAGTGTTCTCATGGTGGGTCGGTCCAGTACACAAGTTCTCCAACTTGTACCCATATGTAGACTACATATCTCATATTAGTCTCCACATATGCTAGTCGTTATGTATTATTGCAACCCGTTCCACAATAATACTAGACCAGGGACTTTTAAGAATATCATTATTCTAGGGTTACAATTATGTTTGTTAAGTTACGCAGGAACAAAACAACAAACATAATTGCTGGATTAATGCCTTAATAAAATATCATGACTCAATGTGCAAAAATACAATCATCTCATGACTGGCTTTTGGGCACAACACTAACAGTCCTTTGATCTAAGATCATCAAGGTTCCCTACATGTGAGTCACATACTTTGATACTTTCCTTTGTTGCTCGTAACTGAGTGAACTTGAAGGAGGTCATTGGGTTTGCCACATATCATGCGGAGGGATTTGTATGATCAAGATGGGATTTGTCCCTCCTATGTAACGGGAGTGATATCTTCGGGCTCCTTGATAGAGTAAGACTTAGAAAAATGCATGGCCATACTCGGATGAGTTGATATACGATATCAATGTCATCAGTTTAAGTTGGTCTACTCGGTAATCAAGAAACCAAAGGTTGGGCTATACGAGAGTGACACATTTCATGTCTCGTGCTTAGTCTTGATATCTTGGACAAAGGGACAATGGCATATATCAGGGATGATCATAAGGTTTAGTCGAATCACCGACAATCTTGTCACTTGGGTAGCAATGATGTGTTGCTAGACACCGCTCATTGCTTATGATCATAAATGTGATTTATGATCATTGCCAACGTGGTAAGAGCCTCTTGGGTCGCGCACATAGAGCAATTTGGATCATTAGAGTGCATGGGCTAATAATTTGGGTTTTGGATTCACAATAATTTCGTATTAATAATGGGCCCAATAGTTGAGCCATTATTAAGCCCGATATTAAAGCCTAATTGGATTAGGGCTTTGAAACCCATTAGGCTTGGAAGTTGAGTCTTACTATAAATACAACTTCTAGTGAGAAATTTGCAGGTCTCCTTGCCCTAGTCTCCCAAAAGGATAGCTACACTCTTCTCTTGCAATTCCTTGGAGGGCGCAAGCTAGCACTGCGAGCGCAAGAGAAACGTATCTGCCAGGACGCGGTGGAAGTGTGGTGATCCCAAGAGGCTCGTGTGGATACCATAGAGAGCTTGAACACGTCAACTATTCAGGTTTTATGATTCGACTCTACAGTTGAGTGAGAGATCTCAACCGAAAATTAGGCATGAAAATTTTCAAACACCCAGTTTACCCCGTTTCACTTGAATCCTAGAGGGTTTCGGTTAAATTCCGCTGCACTGTTTGACTCCCAAAACCCAACAATTATCTCATTAGGGAGATCATCGAAAAGGATGATGTGAGGATGTGTAAGATCTTGATAGACAGCAACATTGCTGATCAACTGGTGAAATCCCTTACGTGGCTGAAGCATTAGTCATTCTAGATCCACTGGCATTACATACATGGATAATTAGCTTTAGTGGAAATGGAAGTTTGTTGGTGTTGTGCTAAAAACCTAATCATGAGATGATTATATTTTTGTACAATGAATCATAATATTTTATTTGGGCATTATTCCAATAATTATGTTTGTTATTTGTTTTTGTGTAACATAATTAAACATAATTATAACCCTAAAATGACAATATTCTTAAATGTCTTGGTCTAGTTTTATTATGGAGTAAGTTCCAATAAAATATAAAGAATAGCATATGTGGAAACTACTATGAGATATGTAGTCTACATAAGGGCACAAGCTGGAGATATTGTCTACCGAATAAACCCACCATGAGAACACTTCATGGATCGTTATATGAGTGTAATAAGTGATTCTCATAGTTATCATGGTATATGTAGTCCTTTGACCTAAGGTCATGAAAATTCCCTACATATGAGTCATATACTTTGATACAACTCATTGTTTCTCGTAATTGAGTGAACATAAATGTGATCATTAGGTATATCACATATTATACAGAGAAATTTGTATGATCAAGATAGGAATTGTCCCTCTTATATAATAGGAGTGATATCGTTGGGCCCCTTAATTGAGTGAGACTGAGGAAATGCACGGCCATATTCAGATGAGTTGATATTGGATATCAATATCATCAATTTTAGTCAATCTACTAGGAAATCAAGAAACTATAGATTAGGCTACACAAAAGTAACACGTTTCATGTCATGTGCTCAGTGTTGATATCTTGGACAAAGGGATGAAGGCATATACAAAAAATAATTATAGAGGTTTAGTTGAATCACTGACTATCTTATAACTTGGGTAGCAATGATGTATTGTTAGGTGTTACTCATTTTTTTCGATCATAAATGTGATCTGTGATCGTTGCTAATGTGATAAGAACCTATAAGTTTGCCCATTTATAGCCAATTAAATTATTTGAGTGCATGAGTTAAATTGTTTGGTTACAATTTCATGGTAATTTCATATTAATTATTAGCCCAAAAGTTCACCCCATTGTGGAGATTGAAATTCAACGTAGTTCAGTTAGGATTATGAAACCTACTTGGATTGGAGTTATGTATTACAATATATAGGGATATATAATATATAATGTGATTTCATATAGAGCCTCTCTAGACAAAGTTAGAAAGATTCTAAAATTCCAGTTGCACTCCCATCTTATTTTTCCTTGGATGACTAAAGCTAACACTGCGAACACAAGTAGACCACTCCTGCAGGAACCTAGAGGAAGTGTGGTGGTCCAACTGGTTTATGTGAATATCGTAGAACGCTTGAACACATTAACTATTTAGGTTTAGTGATTCAATTCAACAATTGGGTGAAAGATCTCAACCTAATAAGTAAAAAAAAAATTAAACACCTGATTTACCCAATTTTCACATGGATCTTAGAGTGGTTTCTTAGTTAATTTCTGCTATATAGGTTTGGCTCTTGAAACCATACAATAAACTTGTTGTTTCCCCTTCTTCCATATTACAACTTAAGGTCCAAATTTTCATACTCATTTTGAGATTCTAGCCCCTAATTCACCATGGACATATTTATAACCTAGGAGCTGCTTTAAGTCCAAGAAAAATGTTGAATCATGAGATTTTTATTAGGACAAAATCTTGAAAATTTGATTATTTACAACTTTACTCTAAAATTTGCTCCTTACTTGTGTTTTAGCTGACATTAATAAAAATAATTTCATATAGGCACAACATTTCGTTGGATTTTTCAATTAAGCCCAATGAATTGAAATTTGTTCACTAAAGCCCAAACCATCATAGAAATCTCAATTAATGCCCAAACCCTTGTAAATTGATCAATGAAGACCCAAAATTCACAATTAAGCATAATTTTTACCCAAATTATCCAAAAGATTCAAAATTGACACCAAGAAATCAAAACAGCCTAATTAAGACCTAAATAAACATCAAAGACTAACAAATAAACCTTGAGACATGAGACAATGATTTAAACTAAAATGACCAGAACGCCACTAGACACTAATTAACCTTTTTTTGCCTAATCTTACTGACAAAACCTAAGTGAATGGCAAAATGAGTGTTAATAGATGATAATGTGTTTTTTTTTCACAAAAAAAATCATATTACTTGCAAGAATATCTCCAACAGCTTTTGAACTCATGTCCTTCGACTGCATAAGTTGCATGACGTTGGAAATTTGTCAGCCACATTAAGCATGAAGTTGAATGCGCGAATGGTTGATGTATTTGGAAGACATACTCAAATTAAATTATTTACTAATGGCTTAACACAAAAGAAAATGATGAATCATCAATAGTTTCTGAACAGTACAGATCTTAAAAATGTAAATCTTGCTTGAATTATTTGGCTAAAATTTCAATTGCAGTAGGATATTGAACTTAACATAACGGTCAAAGTTCATGCTTAAATTCCAACCTATAATGAATCAAATTATATATATATTCTAAATATTTAAAAATAAATAGTAGAAAGATCAAAATTATTTAAACGCAATTTCAGCCTGCAACATTCCTTTCCTTTGGTTCTTTCTTTTTCCTGTAACAGAAAGCAACATACTTAAAAATAAATGGGTCCAAAGATAAACTCACACTACCTGCACCCAAATACCATAGCTGGGAACCCCAGCATGCACCACAAAAAGCATATAGTACCCGGGAGGAGCCACGTATTCATTTGTGGGCCCATCAACGGCGACCTTGTATGCCAGCGTGGACAGCCGTTCCAGTCTGAGTGAACTCAATACGACAACGCGTTGGTTCATACCGAAGGAGTGTGTCGCGAACGCCGGCGCCATCAGCGACACAGCCACGCCCACCTCCGGTCGGTATAATGGCAGCGTAAACGTTACCGCGAAAGTCGAACCATATGCAACAGTCGCGCCGGACTCGACCGATAGAACTGACGGCCGTAGGATGGCCAACTGGGGATCCAAATACGGTGGATAGAAGGCGTCCAAACTCAACTCCGTCGGATACAGGTCCGCCGTGAAATTGTACTTTATGTATGGATTGCTCCCGCCGACTAGTATCCTTCCATCCGGCAACAGCGTCGCCGAGGAGTGGTACATTCTGGCGATCCTTGACGGTGTGAGAACGGCGAATCTCCGGGTCGGATCTTCATTGGGCATGTATAGAATCGGTTGAAAAACCGGGTTAACGGCGTTCTCCCATCCTGCCGTCCCGTTTCCCGCGCCGTTGATGATAAGAACGTGGCCGTTGGGTAATAAAATCATGTCTGACATTGTCCGTGGCATGGGCATTCGCTCCATGATCCATTCCGGATCCGGATCGCTCACTCTCAGGCGCCCGCATGTTCTCGATGCCTCCACGAACACTGGCGGGTAGGTGTTTTCCGCCTGGTTGAAAGCCCCTGCTGGGGCTCCGCCGCAAATCATCACTTCAGCGACTGGTGGCGGCGGCGAATTACCAGTTCGTCCGGTAAGCTTCAGAGGAAGCAAAACAGAGGATCCCGTGCTGGGATAGTTCCTCTTATCGACTCCAGGCATCTCGGGGAACTCCTTGACGACGACATTCCGGTCATAATCGAGCAGAATCGATTTCTTGTTGGCGAAGACGAATAGATTTCCGTCGGGCAAGAGATGCAAGAATGGGTAAAGATTGTTCTCTTCATCTGGGTCGTTTGTGTCCCACAAGAATTGTAGGGAAAAACTGGTTTCTTTCTCTGAATTCTTGGGAAAGAACTCGTAGCTGAAGGCCTTTCTCCCGCCAACAACGATGACCCGCCCGTCGGGAAGAATCTGATTCGAGGCATACCATCGGCGATCGTTCAGGCGGACATCATCGACCTCGACCCAATCACAAGAATCGTCGCTGCAAGCCGTGAATGTACGGATAACGTGATCCCCGGCTAGATAGCCGCCGGTTTGGACAAGTGTGCCATTGGGGATTAGGGAACCGGAGGAGCACCAAGCGTCCGTCAGAAAAGTGAGTGGCCGAAAAGTGTTCGACAAAATGTCGTAGAGAATCGAGTGGGCGGTACAGTCTGCCGTAAGCTGCTGGTCGTTGTACCGGCACTTGCCCTCGGGAAGGGAAAGGTTGGAGGGGCCGAAGGTGGTGCGGTCAAACATAACCACCATATTGTTGTTAAGGAGCTGCATGTGCATGGCGGAAATGCCGACGGAGGATTGGAGAAGCTCCCAGCGGCCACCAGATACGGACCAGAAGGACGGCCGCGGAATCCCCATTGAGGAAGAGCAGAGCAGGAGTAGCAAGAGTGAAAAAATTAGGGAAGATGTGTTCTTGATCTGCATTACGCTTTCTTACGAGGGCCGGTCTCGTCTTGTACGCAGATTTTTTATGCTAAAGAGAAAGATGGCCGAAACGGATACCAAAACGACTGCGAGCAAAAAGATCAGGTTTTCTGGAATGAAGAAAATGGTAGAGACAAGAGAAGAGAGATTGGGTAGTCGCTGGAGGATTCAGTAACTCGCGTAAGGTAGCCTTGTTCTTTTTTTTTAACCTTAGGCCGAGCACTTGGTTGGAAAGTGTATTTTGCAAGGTTTTAAATATTGCACTTGCTGTCATCTCGTTTTTTTTAATGGTATGGAACAGTGTTGACTTCTGGTATCGTATCGGTGGTATATATCAAATGTATTGGGTTTCAATAAATATCAAATATATATACACGTATTAAAATTAAATATATTTAAATATAACATAAAAGTTCCAAGTTGAAATTGTAACGTTATACAAAAAATTTACTCAAACAAAATTCAACGTAAAAAGAGAAAAACATAATTTTCGAACAAAAAGAAAAGGAGGAGCAAACGTGCTCGCTTACTAATTCTTTTTTATTTTTCTCTAGTTCCTAGAAATCTACTAACTCATTTATTTCCTCTCTTTTCTAGACTTTAGTTTAGTTCCAGGCTGCCACTAACTCATTTATTTCTTCCTAGTTCCCATAAGCTGCCACTAATATATTTATTCTCTCCCCTTATTCCCTGACTATTTCTATTCGTTTCATCCTATATCCATCTTTCTTCTCTCTAGTTCTTCATCATCATCGTTGGGTTTATTTAGATGCAAGATACGAGTTAGGGATTTCTGTTCCCTTCATCCTGGTCACTTTTTCTGCAACAAATTGTGTTTTTGTTCCATTTTCTTCTATCACAGATCCGTTTTCTTCTTCCCAATCATGGTGAGTTGCCGATCTGTTGGTGACAATGTCTCCTCCTCTATTCTTTTCTGTTTTAAATACAACTCTTCAATTTTTGTTGTCTTTTTTCTTCCCCATTATGTCCTCCACAAATTCTTTGTACTCCTGAGATAGTGAGACGGCCGAAATGTGCTCGCTGGCCAGTATAGTCCAGCACAAAGGGCATGACAATATCAGCAAGCTTTGTGCCATTTTGCTGCCAATAATGAGCTATCTCAACTATACCGGACGGTATGAAATGAATTTCAAAACCTTGGTATTTTGATATAGTATTCGAATTTTAGATAATTTATTAATAGTGCAGATTGAACTGCTAAATCTAATATCATTAGATAGAATTTTTAGATCTCCAATCTTAATCGTTAACGCTAATGCCTAATGGGACATTAACATCCTAGATTGGATCGGAACATTTTTATTTTGGTTTCTATTTTTTTTTAGGGGAACCTAGTTTAAGTACTTGTATTGGGTTTCCATTTTTGTCAACTTAGAAGAATATAAGTTTTAAATGATATGTAAATATTATTAAAAATATTATTATTAAACCAATAATACTGAAAGTAACAAATTATCGAAACATTTAATATAGCTCTAACATTTCTATTCATTAACATGAAATCCTTTTGTTGGAAGTTATAGTAATTCATGTAGATATATCATCATCTTCTACATGTGATTGCTTCAATTTGATTCTAGACCAGTGCACTACAGTAATCATTAAAACACACGAATGTGATTTTTATAATTTTGTGAATTTAAAATGTAGATAAGAAATTATTTTTATTGAAAAAACTATATGCCTTAAGGAATGCTCAATACAGTCAGCATCTGCCACTGATGCATTCGCTAGAGCAGTTATTGAATGTTGCGGGGCTCTGCACTATTAAAACACAAGAAATAATCAAGTTTTTAAATGATAGTTGGCTATATAAATTTTATCTGACACTTATAAAACTCACATTGTATCCGCTCACAAAAAAATTTATGATGACAATGTGGGCAATTTCCCATGGTGCAAAGAATAGTTAGGAGTTATAGTAGCACTGCTAGTAGTACTGGATCTAATCCACTATCTATGTAAGAACATAGATATGAATAAAATATAAATACACGATTAATAATAACAAAGTAGAGAAGTGAAATGACCTCTCAAGGGGTGTCTGACAAATTGTTATGGAAACTTGTTCCACACTAGTTAGTTGCAATTAACTAGTTAATTACATGTCTACTTGTTAAAATATTCATACATTTAGTTGTTTAACCTACAACGCGTGCATGCATGGGCATTCTTTGACTTCAACAATAATGACAAACAATAAAACACAAAACATTTGCCTAGGAATTTCATAAATCTAAGTTCCAAATCACAGTCAAAGCATCCAAATCGAGTAAAATCATCTACAAGTAATTACCCATTTATGACCATCATTCAAAAAGCACAATTGTGCTCATATCAAAAAACAACCTAATAGTCAACTACTCCATTCATATGCATCAGAGACAACTAGTGTACAAAATATACACCAAGAACTGTTGCTAGGATCCATGTACTAAGCCCCAACCTGAGATCGATCTCTAAGCATGAGGACCACAAAAGCCTTTCCCCATGCCATATTAGCCTCTTTAGGCTATAAACACTATAGTTAGTATCATTACTTAACCAAGTAGAAAAATCAAAAACTAGAATTATAAAGATTCAGTAAACATTATACCTGCACAAAATCAATAACTCAATAACCCTTAGTGGTTGTCGAGCTCTATAAAGTTGGAATCTGCACAACAAAACTAAAAGGAGCGAAAACCATAGATTCTCAGCAAGGGATTCCCTGAACCTACAAGAAAATATAGGGACAACATATATATACATTGTTACCACCTCACAAACATGAGAAAATTATAAAGTGTGGCATAATGGTCAAAAACCATTATATTGTGTAATTCTCACCATAGTGATTGAAATGTGAGGGGTAAAAGGTATGATCAACACCTTCTTCAAAGTGTTTCAAGTAGGTAACTTCACCCCCAAGAAAAGCCTCAAGAATTGCTTGTTTGTCAAGCAACCTATGACTTTTTTGTAAGGTTTTGGAAATTCGGGTACTCAATTGTAAAACTCTAAAAAGAGAGCTAGGGAGAATTATGTGAGGGATATGGATGGTATGAAAGTACTTTTGGAGGATCAAATTGCTTGTGGAAGACAATTTTAGACAAAGAAAACGTAAAGGGCTTTAAAGACCCAAGTGTCATAATATAGGCCTTTGGACGTCCATGCTTTTGACTTAAGTCAAATGGAGACATTTTTGGGTTGTCCCATCAAGGGGAGGGTAGCCAAAGCATGGAAAAGAAGTCAAATGTGGGCCAAGAAATTAAGACGAAGAAACCATGGTCTTGTAGCAAGGAAAATGACATAAAGCATGGTTAAGGCTCATTGAGTGTATTTTGTGCATTTAAGCTCAATTAAGTTATTACCCACTCTGGGGTAATCCATTTATGGTGCAAAAACTGTGCATTTAAACTCCCAGAATTGGTGTGTTTTATAGGTCATCAGAACAACACCCCTAGTGTACATAATCAAGAGACCCTCTTGAGCACTATGTAAATACATGCATATTGGTCTAACCTTAACACACATATTCACATTTATGCATACTATGGCAGCTAAGAAGGAAAACACTCACATAAGTCTTAGTTTTGATTTCCACACACTAAGCATTCTTACTAGGTTAAAAAATTTCAACTACTGCACCCAAACTTCCTCCAATAAATTGTATTAATCTAGCCATGTAACCCCCTATTTTCTTTGCTCCATTATCAAGCAGAGAATTCAAGAAAACCAAGGAATTTCTTTTTACATCAATAGCCCACCTATGGACCAAGTTATGGATTTTTTAAGTTGGTTACAAAATTCTAACCAAATGAATAGTAACTTAGCCAACTTTACAACACCATATCTTTGGCTACAGGTCTCTAAATTCATAAATTCAAAATCCCAATTCAACCTCTAGATGTGCTCTATGTGTGGTCAAAATTTGATACCAAAATTCCGTCTACATAGGGAGATATTGGATTTTAAGTGTAGAGTCAAAATTCTGGTCACTTTATGACCATTTTGCCCATACAAAATTTCATAAGTGTGCAAACACTTCATTGACAAGGGAAAAGCCCTCCAAGGCTACCCTATATATGTCCAATACACATGGAAAAAACATTCTCTTATATCTAGCAACTTTATGTGGCCAAAACAGAATTTGCAAGTAAGCAGCTTATCATTCACACTTAAGTAGCTTTGCACCACATCATATACATAGCCAAAACATTACTCAAATGTTCACATACTTGTCTCATGGAACAGAATACTGCACAACTGTTACATAACACACTAAGCACCATCACTAAAAATACCAAATATGCCCCTAAAATCACCAAACTTTCTAGATCACAACTAGACATGGAAGTTTAGGTGCCTGAAAATTTAGGGCAAAACTCAAATGAAAAAAGTTAGTTTGAAGGTGATCTATCAGTTGGACCTGAAATGACAAAATTGAGGAGAGTAAGTTTCATTGGGAAACTTAGTAAGGGTAACATTTGGATTCAATAGGCAATGTAACCATCATTAAAACCTACATCCAAAGACACTAAAACACAAAACCACAATGCATATATACAAGATATAACAACCAAATGTAGCAGCCATTCACAACCATCAAACACATGAAATGCGGTAGCAATATAAACCATGGGTTAGTCCATAAAACACATAATAAACATAATCAAATCACTATGGCAGCCCTCCTTAAGCTAATGCTTGGTCTTAGGAGGATTTTAACACTCGTTAGTACTAACTTTGGGCTCTAGAAACCCTTACTTCATAGCCATCATTGTGCACTTTACACTAGGTCAGAAAACCTTCAATAAGTGCACTCTCCTCACTAAGCTTGGTTCATCAAGTTCATGGCTGTCTTCCAAGCTTAGCCCTAGCTCCGTGGTTGCTTGAAAATATAGAAAATAACCCATAAGAGCAAGACAACTCTTACCTTGATGGGTATGCTGAAGCTGGAGCTTGATCTTGGGTTCACTCAAGCAATAGCACCAAATAGCTTCCAATTGTGCTTCCCTGACTTCAATTGCAAGTAGTTTTGAGTTTGAAGATAAGGTGGCTACGGAGGAAGTGTGGACGAGGGTAGGCTGCGTCCCTTGGATGGTATGGCTGAATATGAAAGAAGGAAAGGTGTTCTTGACTACTTAAATGGTCCAAAGTACACAAAACATACTTAAGTAGTCTTAACCTTGGCTTATGTCATTTTCGTTGCTACAAGAGTATGGTTTCATAGTCTTAATCTCTTGGCCCACATTTGACCATCTTATGTTGCTTTAGTAGCCCCTCCTTAGGTGGGATAACCCCACAATTTCATCATTTGACTTAAGTCAAAGACATACACATCTTACGGCCTACATTAGAACACTTAGATCCTTTATGCCTTTTTGTGTTTTCTTTATCCTTAGTTGTCTTCCATAAGCAATTTGGCCCTCCGATAGCACTTTCATACCATTCATATCCTTCTCATAACTCTCCAAATATATTTTGTGAAATTTTTACAATTAAGTACCCGAATTTTGAAAACCTTACAAAAAAGTCCATAGGTTGCTTGGAAAACAAGCAATCTTCAAGACTTTTCTTGGGGGCTAAGTTACTAACTTGGAACACTTTTAAGGAGGTATTCATTATACCTTTTAGCCCTCATACTTCAATCACTATGGTGAGAATTACACAATATAATGGTTTTTAGCCATTATGACACACTTGTAATTCTCCCATTTTTGTGAGGTGGTAACATAAGTAGCCATTCTCTTCTTTTTGTTCCACATTTGACCCTTTCCAGCCACAATAAACACTGCCCTTCACCTCTATAGCTCCTCCATAGCCAACATACCTTCAAACTTGCAACTACTTGCAACTGAAGTCAAGGAAGCACAATTGGAAGCTTATTGGTGCTATTGCTTGGGTGCACCTAGGATCAATCTCAAATTTCAGCCTACCTATAAGGTAAGGAGTTCTCTTGCTCTCATGGACTATTTACTATATTATCCAAACATCAATGGAGCTAGGGCTATGTTTGGAAGAGAGCCAAGTGCTTGATAAACCAAACTTAGTGAGGGGAGGTGCGCTTTGCCATACCCCACACAGGCCCGAGCCTGTGCACACTTAGTGCCACTCACCAACAACTACCCAGAAAGTTATCCAACACTTATGTGTTCTTAGTATTGTTAATAAATCCAATTTCTGCCAACTTTCTGTAATGGGCTTTAAGTCTTATTTCCTTAAGTTTATGGGCTTGGGAGGTGGCCCAGGAGGCTATGTAGAAGTTCTGTATAATTATTTTCAGCTTAAGGCAAAGCCCAACCCACGAACTTGCATCACAAGGCAAGGCAAAAATTTAATTACTTGCAATACAAGCAAGGCATACACTTAGTCCATTAAGTGCATAGGATGTGTGTCCATCAAGTGTACTACTTTAATGCATGGCAACAAAGAAGCCCATATACCATATCAAGTTTAAAAACCACATTTCATGTCCATGAGCTTTCGGCCAAGTCTAGTACACATAAGTTTGCATCCAACATGACATGTCACATACACATAACCAAGCATACTTGGCATACAAGCATTCATCCAAATTCTAGTAACCATAACTTAACTGAGGCTACCTATGTACAAAATGGGTAGCAACAAAACGTTACCTACTTGGAAACATACCAAGGATGCTACATGTCCAAAATGAGCCAAGTTTAAGCTTTACAAACCAAGTTTTCATAACTACCCAAATATCAACTCAAGTGTGCTATACAGGAGCACACATTGGATTACAAGCCCAATGACCATGTTCATGGTCATAAAAGTGAACATAACACCTATGTCAAAGTCCACACATCCATCCTTCTCCTAGACAAGTCCAACAACCTACTCAAGCCTGCAAAACTTAAGACATAAGTTTCGGCCATACATAAGACTTGAACATACATAACTTTATCAAGCCAAGAATAAGTTGGCACACATACCTTGAGCAATAATGTACTACCTTAGTACACTACCAAGCAAATCTTAGCACAATCACTCAAGCTCATTATCTTTTCCTGAAAATAGAATCAATAAAGGCATGAGTTTTACAACTCGGTAAGGAATTCACTAAAACTCCATTGGAGTTTATTTAGTTAAGCCATAGCTTAACCTCCTTTAGCTTAGCAATAACCTGCAAAAAAAAAAAAAAAGACAAGAAGACAAAGAAAACCAAGCAAGGCCGAGGCATATATTCAACATATATCAACAATATCTTGGGTTAGCATGCACAAACAATCAATCAAGCACACAAACTCACACACACACAACAAGTAACCATTCGGCCAAAGCCATCTAGCAAATGTCCATGTGCAATCTTGCACACAATTCATCTCCATTCCATCCTCCATTCCACTAGAGCTCCAAGTCTATGATAAGTTGGCCTCACTTACCAAGAACTTTAACACTTGCCTTTAATTGGACTAGCTAGCCAAACCATAGAACCCGAAGGTTCATCCATATGCCCTTCTAGCAAATTAAGATCATATAGCAAATTTAACCATCACTTAGCTGCCATTAACTACTTGAACATGGAAATATGCCAAGCTTTCAAGTAGAACCTGAATCCTTACCAACAAACAAGCTTGAGTATATTTGGCCAACCTTGTGTTCTTCACATTCAAGCTTCAAACTCCAAGAAACAAGGTTGCCTTGTGCTATAACTCATCAATCCAAGCTTGATTCCTTCACTTCAAGCTTTAAACTTCATGTTCATCATGTATTCTTCAAGATTTAGGCCATGAACTCCAAGAACAAGCATGAAATGCTGAAGAACACTCAAGAACACATATGAACACTCAAGGATATTTTGCTCAAGGTTTCGGCCTTTCAATGCCAAGCACAAACACAAATGACCGAAAATGATAAGCATCCTTGCATTTTTCAGCCATATGCCAAAGATAATGGGCCATTAACTAAACAAAGAATGATGGGCATAACTCTTGGTGGAAGACAAAGCTTGGCCGGCCATGACATGTGTCCAAAAGCTGCCAAAAGTTGGCTTAATGCTCCACTTATCCTTGTACTTATTTGCATGGCTGATTTTGCTAGTTTAAACTTCATAGTTTCACTTGTAGCACTAGTTTAAGTGTACAATATGGCCCTTGAACTTTGTTTCGTGCCATAGACATCATAGTCTAATTTTTCATGTGCAATTTGAACCCAAATTTTCTTGGTTTTGCACATACACCCTTATTCACATTTTCAATCAAGTCCTTCTTTTTTATTTTGTGTTTCCTCTATATTCTTGGCCTAATCCAAGCACTGAGGGATGGTGTTACCACCTCACAAAATGGGAGAATTACAAGTGTGTCATAATGGCTAAAAACCATTATATGGTGTAATTCTCACCATAGTGATTGAAGTGTGGGGGGGTAAAAGGCATGATCAACACCTCCTTAAAAGTGTTCCAAGTTGGTAACTTGGCCCACAAGAAAAGCCTAAAGGATTGTTTGTTTGTCAAGCAACCTATGGAATTTTTTGTAAGATTTTAGAAATTCGGGTACTCAATTGCAAAACTCTCAAGAAAGAGATTTGGAGAGTTATGGGAAGGATATGAATGACATGAATGTGCTATTGGAGGACCAAATTGCTCATGGAAGACAAGTTTGGACAAAGGAAACACTAAAGGCAATAAGGACCTAAATGTCCTAGTGTAAACCTTAAGGTGCTCAAGCTTTTGACTTAAGTCTAAGGGTGGAATTGTGTGGTTATCCCACCATGGGGGAGGCAACCAAGACTTGATAATTAGTCAAAAATGTTGGGCACATGTGTGCCAATGATTTTAATACAAAGAAACCATAATTAGTGAGAAGGAAAATGACATAAAGCAAGGTTAAGCTTGTTTAAGTGTATTTTGTGCCCTTGAGCTCATTTAAGGCCATTTAAGTGGCCAAATCACTTATCCCTCTCTCATTTTCGCCCTCCTCCTGCCCAAGAACACAGCCACACTTCCTCCATAGCCACCATACCTCCAAGATTGAAATTGAAGGCAAAAGAAAGCAAGAAAGGAAGCAATTGGAAGCAAACTAGAGCTATTGCTTAGATACTTCAAGGATCAAGCTTGATTTTTGGCCTACCCACTTTTGTAAGGGTTCTCTTGCTCTCATGGACTGTTTTCTGAAATTTTCAAACATCCATGGAGCTAGGGCTAAGCTTAGAAGAGAGCCATGTGCTTGATGAACCAAGCTTAGTGAGGGGAGTGCACTTGTTGAATGTTTTGTGACCTAGTGTGAAGTGCATAGTGATGGCAGCGAATTTCTGGGTTTCTAGGGCCCAAAAGTTAGTACTAACTACTTTTAAAATCCTCCTAAGGCCAAGCATTAGCTTGAGAAGGGCTGCCATAGTGGTTTATTTAAGTTTATTTCATGTTTTACGGACTAACCTATGGTATCTGTTGCTGCCACATTTCATGTGTTTGTTGTTTGTGTTTGGCTGCTGCATTTGGTTGCTATATCTTGTATATATGCATTGTGGTTTTTTTTTTTTAGTGTCTTTGGATGCAGGTTTTAATGATGGTTACATTACCTATTGAATCCAAGTGCTATCCTTGCTAAGTTTCTCAATGAAACTTACTCCCCTCAATTCTGCCATTTTAGGTCCAGCAGAAAGATCACCTTCAAACTAACCTTTGTAGTTTGAGTTTTGATATGAAATTTCAGGTACATGAACCTCCATATGTCTAGTTATGATCTGGAATGATTGGTGATTTTAGGAGCACATTTGGTATTTTTAATGGTGGTACTTATTGTGTTGTGCAGCAGCTATCTAGCATGCTGTTTTTGCAGTCCATTGTGTCACAGGACCTCCTGTAACCTAGGGTGCGTATTTAGCTTTGTTAAGACCATATTGTAGTGCATGTATGCTTGTACATGTATTGTACATAAAATGAGACAAGTATGAGAACATTTGAGTAATGTTTTGGCTATGTATGTGATGTGGTGCAAAGCTGCCTAAGTGTAAATGATAGGCTGGTTACTTGTAAATTCTGTTTTGGCCACATAAAGTTGTTAGATGGAAGAGAATGTAATTCTTATGCGTAATGGACATATATGGGATAGCCTTGGAGCACTTTCCCCTTGTGAATGAAGTGTTTGCATGGTTTGGAAAAATCATATGGCAAAATGGTCCAAAAGTTTCCAGAATTTTGACTCTGGACCTAAAGTTTATTATCTCCCTGTGTAGAGTGAATCTTGATATGAAATTTTGACCACACCTAGAGTACATCTAGAGCGTTAACTAGGCTTTTGAATTTCTGGATTTAGAGCCCTGTAGCCAAACATATGAAGTTAAAATTTGGCTGAGTTATTGTTCATTTGGTCAGAATTTTGTATCCAACTTTAAAAATCCATAACTTGGTCCATAGGTGGGCTATTGATGTAAAAAAAAATTTCTTAATTTACTCAAAGTCTCTACTTGATAATGGAGCAAACAAAACATGGGGTTACATGACTAGAATAATGCAGTTTATTAGTGGAAGTTATAGGTGCAGTAGCTGGTCACTAGAACTTAATATGATTGCCTAATGTGTGGAAGCCAAAACTAAGACTTGTGCTAGTATTTTCCTTCTTGGCTGCCATAGTGTGCATAAATGTAAATATGTGTGTTATGGTTAGACCAATATGCATGTATTTACATAGTGCTCAAGAGGGTCACTTGAGTATGTACACTAAGGGTGTTGTTCTGATGACCTACAGGACAAACCAAACCTGCGAGTTTAAATGCACAGTTTTAGCACCATAACTAGACTACTCTGGAGTGGGTAACAGATGGTCCTAACACACTTAGTGATGGTTTTGGCCTTAGTGTAAACTGCATAGTGATGGCAGCAAAAATTGGGATTTCTAGAGCCTAAAGCAAGTACTAACTAGTGTTAAAACTCTCCTAATATCAAGCTTATGCTTGAGGAGTACTGCCATAGTGATTTTCAAATGTTTATGGCATGTTTTATGGACTAACCAATGATACTTGTTGATGCCGCATACATATGTTTGATGTTTGTGTTTGACTGCTGCATTTGGTTGCTTTTTGTTGGATATATGCATTCTATGTCTTGTGTTTTAGTGCCTTTGAATTCAGGTAATGTCAAGGCTAATATGACCTTAAGCACCTAAGTGTGCTCCTTACTAAGTTTCCAAGTGAAACTTACCTCCCCTCAAATCTGTCCATTTTAGGTGTTGCAGATAGATCTCATTCAAACTAACCTTTTTCATTTGAGTTTTGATCTAAAAGTTCATGTACTTAAACTTCCATGTATCTAGTTATGATATGGAGTTTTTGGTGATTTTAGGAGCACATTTGTTATATTTGGTGATATGCTTACTGTGTTATGCAGCAGCTGTCCAGCATCCTGTTTTTAGAGTGCATTGTGTCTAAAGCTTTCCTGTAAATAGGGTGTGTATTTTAGCTGAGTTAAGAACATTATGTAATGCATGGATGCATGTACATGTAAGGCATGTAATGTTACGGCCCTCCTAGGGGGAAACTCAATTGTGGGAGGTAAATTAATTTAATTCCTAGTTTAATACCTTATCTCAAGTTAACTAGGCAAGGATTAGTAACTTGGAGAAAGTTAACTAAGTTCCGAGTAGTTTATGGCACCAAAAGAGGACGGGGGTCAAAATGGTAAATTTGCATCCCTAGTTATTGAGCCGAGTCCCGATAGTCAAAACTATGTTTTGAAGCATAAACCTTGCTTAAAACCCAAAGATTTGCTTAAGTGTTAAAGATTTGACCAAAGTTTGACTATAACTACTATTTTAGGAAGGGGTTTGTTTTGGCCAACTTAAGAAACTTTGGGAGGCATGTTGGAAAATGGGGTTTAAAACATAGTAAAGTGTTCTTAGCTGCTAGTATTCCCATTTTCCCAGCCAAACCCGAGTTCCCTCTTCCCCTCTATATTTCTCCTTCAATTCTTAGCCAAAAACAAAAATTCTAGGTGGGATTTGAAGGCTTAAAGGGGGCATAAGCTTTGGGCAACTTGTTTCAAGCTTATTTCTTGGTTTTAGAAGTGTCCTCCATGTTTTCCAGCTGGGTTTTTGTTTTTGGCGAGAGGCAACCTTAAATTCTTGCTTATTTCATGTTTGTTTGTTGATTTCAAGCTTGAGCTTTTGTTAGTAGTTGATAATTTGGTGCCATTTGGCTTGGATTGCTTGGAACTTAGGTTAAATTTATGGAGCCTTGTTCTTGTTGAATGGTTGGCTAATCCTTGCTTGGTAGACGAAAATTGAGGTAAGGGATTTATGGTTTTAAGCTTGATTAATGCTATTGGAGTGTTGTTGCTTGATGAATTCAAGTACTTTTGGCAATAGCATTAGTTAGTGGGCAAGTTGAATTATGGTGGACTAGGCTTGAATTTGAGGTTGGGATGATGTTTTAATGCATCATAGTTGTGTTGTGATGGTGTATTTGTGGCCTATGCAGGTTGTTTTATAGGTTCATGATGGGTTTAAGCATCTATTGTATGTCTTAAACTCATAGGAAGCCTCGAAAGAGGCTTAGATGGGTGTTTTTTAGGTTCAGGACACGAGCTCCTGGCGCCTCATTGCCCAAGGTGCATTTTTTTGTCCACAGAGCAAGGTGCTCTTAGTGCCTAGGCCACATAGACCCCCTCCTGGCGCATAGGCCCCAGAGGCCATTTTTAGCAAATTTCAGCTTTTTCAAATGAGATCCGGGGGAGGGCAAGGATGGTCCTAGGGGTGCCTAAGGGTTGAAATGGTACAATATCACTCTGGAACATCCAAAAACTTTCTCATGATCTAGTGTTTTCTCATACTTTTGTAAATGGTAGTTATACTTCATCAGAAAACTAGTTCATAGGCCATAACAAATACACCATTATAAGAGGTGGAAGGTTTAGCGCCAATGAGACCTTAGTTCCACCTTTGGGTTCAAGGCCCCGATGAGGAAACCTTAGTACACCTAGTGGGTTCTTCGGGACCTAGGAAATGTCAGTCCTACCATAGTGCCCCTATACAATATAAGAGAGGTTTAACTGGTGATGAACTTCACTAGTTAGGCTAGTAGGCAATGCTTGCTAGTAAACAAGGCTTTGCCTTGTAGTTCAAGGACTAGGTAGAGGACAAGTCCCAAGGGACTAAAACGTATGGTAGAGGACAAGTCCCAAGAGACTAAAACGTATGTGCATAGGTTTAGCTTCATGCTGTATGAGCTCACAGTAGATTACATATAATGATATATGTGTTGTCCTTAGCATTTTTCTTGCATGTGAAGATCGCTTATTGAGAATTACAAATTCTCACCCCCTTATCTTATGTTGTGCAGATTTTGACCGTGTTGAGCTCGATAACAGCTGAGGGTTGTTGTAGTAGTCTTTTTTTTGTAGATATATTGTTATTGGAATCATTATGATTCTAGTTTTCTTAGTTACTTATTGTTGAAGTAACCGTACTTACTATAGTATTTTCTTGGCCGCAGTGGCTAGTAGCACATGTATAGGCTTTTGCGACTCACCACTGGGACTTATCTCCAAGGTGGGAGTTAGTTAGGAGGATCTCAGTAGAGGCTTGTATATGTTTATGCCTAGTTGTCTCCTGTATCTATGTTTAGAGCTTTAGACTCTAGGGTTGTTCTTGGGTGAGGGACATTATACTACTTTTTGTGAATGCCCCCACACGATTAATATGTGTAGTAAAGTCAATACAAATGTTGATTTTGTATGCTTTGACTATTTGAGCTTGTTTTCTATGAAAAGACTTGGCCAAGTGAATGTTCTTTTGATTTCTTTTAGCTTAAGTCAAAGCACAAAGAGCATGCATCTTGCATATTCTAGGTTAATCAACTAGTATCACGGAGTTTTAATCCACACACATATATAACTAGCCAATTGCAACCATCGTGAGACTCATTCTCATAGGCTTCTTGAGCAAAGCCAAGGGTGGCCATGTCATGTAAAGTTTGGACAAGTATGTGAACAATTATGGGCTATTTTGCTATGCATGAGGACGGTATGCATAGGCTGCTTAAGTGTGCAAAATGGGTTGCTTGTTTGTAAATTTTGGTATTGACTATGTAAAGATGCTAGCTGTACGGGAATGTATTACCATGTGTCTTGGACATGTATGGAATAGCCTTGAGGGACTTACCCCTTATGAATGAAGTGTTTGCATGCTTATAAAATTTCGTATGGGCAAAATGGTCATAAAGTAACTAGAATTTTGGCCCTGCACTCTAAGTACTATAGCTCTTTGTGTAGAATGAATCTTGATATGAAATTCTGACCACACCTAGAGCACATCTAGAGGTTTGAATGGGATTTTGGAATTTCTACATTTGGTGCCTTGTAGCAAAAGATATGATGTTGCAAAGTTGGTTGAATTACTGTTCATTTGGTCAGACTTTTGTAACCAACTTAAAAAATCCTTAACTTGGTCCATAGGTGGGCTATTGATGTAAAACCAATTTCCATTGTTTTTTTAAAGACTCTACTTGATAATGGGATCAAGAAACACAAGGGTACATGACTAGATTAATACAGTTCTTTGGAGAAGGATTTGGGTGTAGTGGCTAGGCACATGGATCTAGTAAGATTGCATAATGTGTGGTAGTCAAGATTAAGACTTTTTGTAGTGTTTTCCTTCCTTGCTGCCATAGTGTGCATAAAATGTGAATATGTGTGTAATGGTTGGACCAATATGCATATATTTACATTGTTCTAGCTCTCCTAGCGGAACGCTCGGTGGGTAAGGTAAGTTCATAAATCCATAGTTTAAATCCCTTGATTAATGGTGAATTAGCAAGATCAAGTAAGTTATCTAAAGGATAGATGGTTCCTAGTTTAATTTGGCACCTAAGTGTCACTAGGGGAAAAATGGTCATTTTGTATCCCGAGGTGATAAGTTTGGTATTTAAGCTCATAAATTGATCTTTTGGACCTAAGTGACAAGAAACCAAAGAGTTGGGCTAAAGTGCAAAATCTTATGGCACTATTTGAGCGTGGGGTTGGCAAAACTAAAGAAGTTGAAGGGTTTAAGTGAGAAGTTGGCTATTTAAACTATTTTGAAGATTTTGGCAGTCACTAGTCATCATTCCCAACCTCCCAAACTTGTAGCTCTCCTCCTTATCTCAAATTCCATAGCCAAAGCTCACCCAAAACATCAATTCTTGGTGGAAATCGAAGTTTCATGAAGAACCCAAGTGGAAAAGAGCTTGTTTTTACATCGGTTGCTTGGTTTGAGCTCAAAATCATGTTTTTGAGCTACGTAAGCTCTAAATTTTGCTGGGACTTGTTGTTCTTTCATTGTGGTTGGTTTCTTAAGTTTCCATGAGCTTGGTTCTAGTTAGAATAAGCTTGAATTAGTGCCTTATAAGTTGAATTTTCTTGGAACCATAGGAAACGTTAGTGGAGTCATGCACTTGAAGCTTGAAGCTTTTGGTGCTTGATTATTGGTAGTTCTTATGTAATTGAGGTAAGGGATTTATGATTCTAGCATATTTGATGCCATTCCTAGCTTGTTTGCTTGTTAAATTCAAGTAGTTTGATGAATGGCATTAGTTGGTGGATGGTGATGAACATGTGCGACTAGTGAGTTTTTGATGATTTGTGTGTTGTTTATGGACACCATAGGATTGATTTGAATGGTGCATTGTGGTCTTTGTAACATGTACTGCATGTATGTGAAGTTTGAAGGCTATCCATGCATGTTTGATATGTTTAGAAAATGTTTAAAGTTCATAGCAGCAAAACTGGAAGTTTTCTAGGTATTTCGCAAGTTTGTCAATGCATCAACAATCAATATGAGCTCCCACGATGCGTTGCCAATACCTCAAAAATTGGCAGAATGTCGCGTTGCCATAATTGGTGATGCGTCGATGAGATAACATCACCCAATTTTGTTTTTCTCACATCTTTTCGCTCAGGTGTCCGATTGAGGTGATTTAAGATTTCACACGAAGCTAAGAGGGAGTACTATCACCTACATGCCTTCACTGCACTTAAAATATCCTAGTTTTAAAGTTATTTCAACTCAAAGTGAAGGTAAGTTCTAAAGGCATGTTTAGTGACAATAGTGTTAGTGTTGTGCCCAAAAAGCCAATTATGAGATGATTGTATTTTTGCAGATTGAGTCTTGATATTTTATTAAGGCATTAATCCAGCAATTATGTTCGTTGTTTTTGTTTCTGCGTAATGTAATAAACATAATTGTAACCCTAGAACAATGATATTCTTAAACGTCCCTGGTCTAGTATTATTGTGGAGCGGGTTGCAATAATACATAACAACTAGCATATGTGGAGACTAATATGAGATATGTAGTCTACATATGGGTACAAGTTGGAGAACTTGTGTACTAGACCGACCCTTCATGAGAACACTTCATGGATCGTTATATGAGTGTCATAAGTGATTCTCATAGTGATCATGGTATATGTAGTCCTTCGAGCTAAGATCATCAAGGTTCCCTACATGTGAGTCACATACTTTGATACTTTCTTTTGTTGCTCGTAACTGAGTGAACTTGAAGGAGGTCATTGGGTATGCCACATATCATGTGGAGGGATTTGTATCATCAAGATGGGATTTGTCCCTCCTATGTAACGGGAGTGATATCTTCGGGTCCCTTGATAGAGTTAGACTTAGAAAAATGCATGGCCATGCTCGGATGAGTTGATATGCGATATCAATGTCATCAGTTTAAGTTGCTCTACTTGGTAATCAAGAAACCAAAGATTGGGCTATACGAGAGTGACACATTCCATGTCTCGTGCTTAGTCTTGATATCTTGGACAAAGGGACAATGGCATACATCGGGGATGATCATAAAGGTTTAGTCGAATCATCGACAATCTTGTCACTTGGGTAGCAATGATGTGTTGCTAGACACCGCTCATTGCTTATGATCATAAATGTGATTTATGATCATTGCCAATGTGGTAAGAGCCTATTGGGTCGCACACATAGAGCCAGTTGGATCATGAGAGTGCATGGGCTAATAATTTGGGTTTTGGGTTCACAATAATTTCGTATTAATAATGGGCCCAATAGTTTAGCCATTATTAAGCCCGAAATTAAATCCTAATTGGATTAGGGCTTTGAAACCCATTAGGCCTGGAAGTTCAGTCTCACTATAAATACAACTTCTAGTGAGAAATTCGCGGGTCTCCTTGCCCTAGCATTCCAAAAAGGACAGTCGCACTCTTCTCTTACAATTCCTTGGAGGACGCAAGCTAGCACTGCAAGCGCAAGAGAAACGCATCTGGCGGGATGTGGTGGAAGCATGGTGATCCCGAGAGGCTCGTGTAGATACCATAGAGAGCTTGAACATGTCAACTGTTCAAGTTTGTGATTCAACTCTACAGTTGAGTGAGAGATCTCAACCAAAAATTAGGTATGAAAATTTTCGAACACCCGGTTTACCCCGTTTCACTTGGATCCTGGAGGGTTTCGGTTAAATTCCGCTGCGCTGTTTAGCTCCCGAAACCCAACAAATAAAGCACCGTTAGTTAGGTGCAAGGTTTAGTACCATCGAAAGCCTAGTTGAGACTTTGGATTTGAAGCTTGGATGTGCACTTGTTGCCTAGCCAAGCCGTGCCTTGAAGTACTAGTGGAATCCAATATATCCTTGGTAGGTTAAATGGGTGAAGGTAGAGTACACAAGTGACTTGTTGGAGTCTATGGACTTGAGGCATTATCTGTAGGCCTAGTACACCTACTGGATTTCTTATAGTGCAAGCAAGGAGCATCCACCATGTTCACCTCCACAACAACTAAGGGAAGGCTACATCATTGTGTTAGTCAGTAAGCTAAGGCTTACTAGGAGCAAGTTAATGGCCAAAATTTGCTAGGCACGGAGTGATGCCTTGTGAGGAGGACTAGGAAGAGGAAAGGTCCTAAGGGAACTAGGTAAATGTATATATTAGACCCTTAGGCTATATGAGCTCACAGCAGGTTACATATGTTCTCATATGAGGAGTCCTTAGGATTTTTCTTGTAGGTTGAAGACCCCTTACTGAGAATCTTTGATTCTCACTCCCTTACTTTTTGTTGTGCAGTTTTGGGTGTCGTTGAACTAGCAACCGTTGAGGGTTGTTGAGCTAGGCTTATGCGTAGGCATTTGGTTTATTTGAATCTTTATGATTCTAGTTTATGCGTTACTTGTTGGTTAAGTTATGGTACTAACTACAGTTGTCTTTTTGGCCTACAAAGGCTAGTGAGCACAAGGGAGGGCATACGAAGCTTGCCACTGGGAGTTTGCTCTAAGGTGGAAGCTTGGTTCTAGATCTTAGTATGGTTATAGTTCTCATACACTAGTTTGCCTACAATGGTCATGTTTAGTAGTTTACTCTAGAGTTGCTCTTGGGTGCGAGCATAGTCTACTATTGTTTGGATGCTTGCGCACAATTGATTATATGTAGTTAATTCCACCTAATTGCTTTCAATGCTTTGGCAGTTTTGATATTTGTTTTAATTAAAATATGCCATTGCAATGTTTCAAGTACTATTCCTTTATCTTATTGATTAAGTCAAAGCATAAACTCATCATGATTCAATAGTAGGATTTAATAACTAGAAGCATGAAGGTTTTAACTAGTGCACATGTAATCAATTGGCCAATTGCGACTAGCGTGGGACAAGTTCCCATAGGATTCCTGGGCAGGCCCATGAGGGGTTATGTCATACATAGTACCCAAGAGGGCCACTTGGGTATGTACACTAAGGTTATTGTTCGGATAGCCTACTGGACATACCAAACCTGGGGGTTTAAATGCAAAATTTTGGCACCATAACTAGACTACTGCAGAGTAGGTAACATACATGATCTTAGAAAATCTATTGTGAATTGTAGTAGCCTGAGGCCAAATGTATGCATATACTCAAGTCCCTTGAGACTTTTTCCTTTACCTAGTCCTTCCTACAATTTAGAACCTTCTCTACTAGCAAGCGTTGCCTACTAGTAAGTTTAATCACTAGCTTGGACTTGCTTTTTATGTTGGTCTTGTACATTGTTGATGTGAATGGTGTGTAAATTATTGACATTGGTATATTTGATTTATAGTATTAGCAATGTGCTAGCCTAAGAGGCTATGCCAATGGTTATTGGGCACACTAATGGTTTTTGAAACTAGGATGAAGATTTGAGTAATTGATCAGATACTAAGGGTATAAAACTACTGCTATTGGTTATAACAAGACAGATATTTAGTTACTAAGGTCACTGAATGGTTGAGAAGTAAATTGGGGTTGATTTGACAACCGATAGATTTTGTACTTAGGCAATTTCATTGGCAAGGTGCCAAAGGGGGTGCTAAGATCAGTTCTTCCCAGGAATATACAAGAAATGGAATGGTAAAAATGTCTAAAAATGAGTATAAAGAATGACTCATTGGTGTAAGGAAATTTTATGGCTATAGATTGTTAAGTTTGATTAGTTTAATTTGGAATGACTATATGAGAATTTAGTGCCATAAGCCATAGTATGAAGGGTCACTAACCTGGGAATTGAAAGATACACTTTGACAACAAAATTTGGTTGCTTGTATAATAAGGAAAGAATAAAAGCAAATGCTATGGAAAAGAAAGTTTAGCCCAAGGTAGCAACCCAGTCTACTAAAAACATGTAAAGGTTGATTCAAGTAGCAATAAAGATCATGGATTGAAGAGTTTGATTGTTGTTATCTGTTAGAACTTACTAGAGTCAGCTAGTAGTAAAAAATGATAAACCAGAGGTTCTACTGGGGTTCAGGAGAAATAGTTGAAATTATGCAAAAATAGTTGTAGAATGCAACTTTAACTAACATGTTTACTTTTATACGAGCTTACCTATTGCTTTTGAAAGTTGCTTTATGAATCAAAGTTATGGCTGAAACTTGCCTAACTAGACAAATCAAAACATTCGAACGTAGAAAATCATGGAATCTATAAAAGTAGTTTTTTAGTTGGGACGTTTTACTTTGTGATTAACTTCCTGATGGGAGAGGGTTTGAAACTGCAATTTTACAGGCATTTATAACCCCATAATATGAACTTGTCTGGGGTGAAAAATCTGAATCATAGAATACTATGAAGACTTGCAAAATTAGTCTGCAATAGAAAGTTTGACCTTATGGTTGACTTTTAGATTTGAAAGGGTTTTAAAGCTATACTTTTCAGATGCTTGTAACTTCATATTTTAAGCATGCTTAAGCACTAAAAATGGAATGAGGCAGACAACATGATCCATAGGATTAGGAGGGTATGGAAACCTCCAAGGTTGGGAGTATTATCGAATTGGAAAGATTACTCTTGGAGTTCCAAGGGTTGAACCCACCAATATGGATGAGTTAGGCTACTAAAAAGGATCTGAGGGTGCATTGATTGAGTGGCAAGCACTTGGTCAAGTAGGCTACAAACCAGATGGAGCACTCTTACTACGACCTTACAAAAATGGGAGAATTACAAGGTGTGGCATAATGGTTAAAAGTCATTATATTGTGTAACTCTAATCATAGTGAGTGAAGTCTAAGGGATAAAGGATCAACATCTCCTTAAAAGTGTTTCAAGTTAGTAACTTGGCCCCCAACAAAAGCCTTATGGATTGCTTGTTTGTCAAGCAACTTATGGACTTTTTTATAAGGTTTTGAAAATTTAGGTACTTAATTGCAAAACTCTCAAGAAAGAGCTTTGGAGAGTTATTGGAAGGATATGAATCATATGAAAGTGCTATTGGAGGACCAAATTGCTTATGGAAGACAACTAAGGACAGAGAAAACACAAAAGGCATAAAAGACCTAAGTGTTCTAATGTAGGCCTTAAGAAGTGTATGTATTTGACTTAAGTCAAAAGGTGAAATTGTGGGGTTATCCCACCTAACGAGGGGCTGCTACAGTACGATAAGGATGGTCAAATGTGGGCCATGAGTTTAAGACTAAGAAACCATGGTTTTGAAGCAAGGAAAATGACATAAAGCAAGGTTAAGACTACTTAAGTGTGTTTAGTGTACTTTTAACCATTTAAGTAGTCAAGGCCACCTTTTCTTCTCTCATATTAGCCATACCAGCCAAGGTACACACCCCACCCTCCTCCACACTTCCTCCATAAACATAATAGCTCCAAACTTATTGGTACTCGAAATTGAAGACAAACGGAAGCAATTGGTAGCAAACTAGAGCTATTGCTTGGGTGCTTCAAGGATCAAGCTTAAAATTTGGCCTACCCATCCTCATAGGTGTTCTCTTGCTCTCATGGATTGTTTACTATTTTTTAAGCATCTATGGAGCTAGGGCTAAGCTTGGAAGAGAGCCATGAGGTTAATGAACGAAGCTTAGTGAAGGAAGTGCACTTATTGAAGGTTTTGTGACCTAGTGTTAAGTACACAATGATGGTAGTGAAATGAGGGTTTTTATAGCCCAAAGTTACTACTAACTAGTGTTAAAATCCTCCTAAGACCAAGCATTAACTTGAGGAGGGCTGCCACAATGCTTTACTTAAGTTTATTGCATGTTTTATAGACTAACCTATGGTTTATGTTGCTGCAGCATTTCATGTGTTTGTTGGTTGTGAATGGCTGCTGCATTTGGTTGCTATATCTTGTACATATGCATTGTGGTTTGATGTTTTAATTTTTTTGGATGTAGGTTTTAATATGGGTCGCATTTTCGTAAGAGTACAAGTGTTACCCTTACTAAGTTTCACAATGAAACTTTCTCCCCTCAAATCTGCCCATTTCTGGTTTAGCAGAAAGATCATATTCAAACTAACCATTGTTGTTTGAGTTTTGATCTAAAATTTCAGGTATTTGAACTTCCATGTATCTAGTTGTGACCTTGAAGGTGTGGTGATTTTAGGAGCGCATTTGGTATTTTTGGTGATGGTGCTTACTATGTTATGCAATAGTTGTCCAACATCCTATTTCTGGAGTCCATTGTGTCTTAGGCACTCCTGTAAGTTAGGGTGCATGTTTAGCTGAGTTGAGAACATTATGTAGTGCATGTATGCATTTACATATAGTGTATGTAAAATGAGCCAAGTATGTGAACATTTGAGTAATGTTTTGGCTATGTATGTGATGTGGTGTAAAGCCGCCTAAGTGTGAATGATGGGCTACTTACTTGTAAATTCTGTTTTGGCCACATATTGTTGCTAGATGAAAGAGCATGTAATTCCTATGTGTATTGGACATATATGGAATAGCCTTGGAGGGTTTACTCCTTGTGAGTGAAGTGTTTCCACTCTTATGAAATTTTGTCTAGGCAAAATTGTCATAAAGTGACTGAAATTTTGACTCTGCACTCAAAGTTCGATATCTCCTTGTGTGGATTGAATCTTAGTATGAACTTTTTGACAAAAACTAGAGCACATGTAGAGGTTCTAGTTGTTAGGGTTGTGCCCAAAAGCTAGATGATTGTATTTTTGCACATTGAGTCATGATATTTTATTAAGGCATTAATCCAGCAATTATGTTTGTTGTTTTGTTTCTGTGTAACGTAATAAATGTAATGGTAACCCTAGAATAATGATATTCTCAAATGTCCCTACTCTAGTATTATTTTGAAGCAGGTTACAATAATACATAACGATTATCATATGTGAAGACTAATATGAGATATGTAGTCTATACATGGGTACAAGTTGGAGAACTTGTTATTAGACCGACCCACTATGAGAACGCTACATGGATCGTTATATGAGTGTCATAAGTGATTCTCATACTGATCATGGTATATGTAGTCCTTTGACCTAAGATCATCAAGGTTCTCTACATGTGAGTCACATATTTTGATACTTCCCTTTGTTTCTTGTAATTAAGGGAACTTGAAGGAGGTTATTGGGTATGTCACATATCATGCGGAGGGTTTTGTATGTTCAAGATTGGATTTTTCCCTCCTATATAACAGGAGTGATATCTTTGGACCCCTTGATAGAGTAAGACTTAGAAAATGCATGGACATGCTCGAATGAGTTGATATATGATATCAATGTCATTAGTTTAAGTTAGGCTACTCGGTAATCAAGAAACCAAAGATTAGGCTATATGAGAATGACACATTCCATGTCTTATGCTTAGTCTTGATATCTTGGACAAAGGGACAATGGCATAAATTGGTAATGATCTTAAATGTTTTGTCGAATCACTAACAATCTTGTCACTTGAGTAGCAATGATGTGTTGCTAGACACCACTTATTGATTATGATCATAAATGTAGTTTATGATCATTGCCAACGTGGTAAAAGCCTATTGGGTCGCAAACATAAAGCTATATGGATTATTGGAGTGCATGGGCTAATTATTTAGGTTATGGTTTCATAATAATTTTGTATTAATAATGAGACCAAAGTTGAGCTATTATTAAGCTTGAAATTAAAGCCTAATTGGATTAGGGCATTGAAACCGATTAGGCCTAGAAGTTGAGTCTCGCTATAAATACAACTTTTAATGAGAAATTCGCTGGCTTGCTCTAGGCTCCCAAAAGGACAGCCGCACTCTTCTCTTGAAATTCCTTGGGGGATGCAAGCTAGCATTGCGAGTGCAAGAAAAATAAATCTGTCAGGACGTGGTGGAAGCGTGGTGATCCTGAGAAGCTCGTGTGGATACCATAGAGAGCTTGAACATGTCAACTATTCAGGTTTTCTGATTTGATTCTATAGTTGACTGAAAAAGCTCAACTAAAATTAGGTATGAAAATTTTTGAACACCCGGTTTACCTCATTTCACTTGGATCCTACAGGGTTCCGGTTAAATTCTGCTGCACTTGTTTGGCTCCCTAAAACCCTACACTAGTGACCAACCATAGCACCTGTAACTTCCATTAATAAATTGTATCATTCTAGCTATGTAACCCCATGTTTTATTTACTCCATTATCTATTAGAGGCTTAGACGAAACTAAGGAAATTTGTTTTACATCAGTAGCCCACCTATGGAACAAGTTATGGATTTTTTAAGTTGGTTACAAAATTCTGACAAAATAAACAGTAACTTAGCCAATTTTGCAATGTCATATATTTGGCTACAGGCATTCAAATTCCAAAATTCCAAAGCCTAGTTAAACCTACAGGTGTTCTCTAGATGTGGTCAAAATTTCATAATAAGGGTTTTTCTACACAGGGAGTTATAGAACTTTTAAGTGCAGAGTCAAAATTCTGGTCACTTTATGACCGTTTTGCCCATACAAAATTTTGTAAGTGTGCAAACACTTCATTCACAAGGGGAAAGCCCTCCAAGGCTATCCCATATGTGTCCAACACACATGGGAAATACATTCTTTTGCATCTAGTAACTTTATGTGGTGAAAACAAAATTTACAAGTAAGCAACCTATGATTCACACTTAGGCTGCTTTGCACCACATCACATACATAGCCAAAACATTACTCAAATGTTCACATACTTGTCTCATTTTACATACAATACATGTACATGCATACATTCACTACATAATGGTCTTAGCTCAGCTAAATACGCACCCTAAGTTACAGGAGTGCCTAAGACACAATGGACCCCATAATAGGATGCTGGACAGCTTCTGCATAACACAATAAGCACCACCATTAAAAATACCAAATGTGCTCCAAAAATCACCAAACATTCCAGATCACAACTAGGCATATGGAAGTTTAAGTACCTAAAAATTAAGGGCAAAAGTCAAACAACAAAGTTTAGTTTGATGGTGATCTTTCAGCTGGACCTAGAATGACAGAATTGATGGGAGTAAGTTTCATTGAGAAACTTAGTATGGATAGCACTTGGATGCAATAGGAAATGTAACCATCATCAAAACCTGCATCCAAAGACAGTAAAACACAAAACCACAATGCATATATACAAGATATAGCAACAAAATGCAGCGGCCATTCACAACCAACAAACACATGAGATGCGGCAGCAACATAAACCATAGGTTAGTCCATAAAACATGCAATAAACACAAATAAATCATAATGGCAGCCCTCCTTAAGCTAATGCTTAGTCTTAGGAGGATTTTAACACTAGTTAGTACTAAATTTGGGCTCTAGAAACCATCATTTCACTGCCATCTTTGTGCACTTCACACTTGGTCACAAAACCTTCAATATGTGCACTCCCCTCACTAAGCGTGGTTCATCAAGATCATAGCTCCATGGTTGCTTGAAAATACAGAAAATAGCCCATGAGAGTAAGAGAACCCTTACGAAAGTAGGTAGGCCAAATTTGAAGCTTGACCCTTAAAGTATCCAAACAATAGCTCTAGTTTGCAATTACTTTCTTTTGCCTTCAATTTCAATCAATTGCAAGTTTGAAGGTGTGGTAGCTATGGAGGAAGTGTGGCTGTGTTCTTGGGCTGGAGGAGGCCAAAATGGGTGAGAGATAAGTGAATTGGCTACTTAAATGGGCTTAAATGAGCTTAAGGGCACAAAACACACTTAACAAGCTTAACCTTGCTTTATTTCATTTTATTTCTCACTAATTATGGTTTATTTGTATTAAACTCATTAGTCCACGTGTGCCCAACATTTATGACCCATTTACAAGCGTCGGCTGCCTCCCCCATGGTGGGATAACCCCACAATTCCACCTTTGACTTAAGTTAAAAGCTTGAACACCTTAAGGTTTACACTAAGACATTTAGGTCCTTAATGCTGTTAGTGTTTCCTTTTTCCAAACTTGTCTTCCACGACCAATTTGGTCCTCCAAGAGCACTTTAATACCATTCATATCCTTCTCATAACTCTCCAAATCTCTTTTGTGAAATTTTTGCAATTGAGTACCCAAATTTCAAAAATCTTACAAAAATGGTCCATTGGTTGCTTAACAAACAAGCAATCCTTAAGGCTTTTCTTGGGGGCCAAGTTACCAACTTGGAACACTTTTAAGAAGGTATTCATTATACCTTTTACCCTTAACACTTCAATCACTATGAAGAGAATTACAAAATATAATGGTTTTTAACCATTATGCCACACCTGTAATTCTCCCATTTTTGTAAGGTGGTAATAGTGTGCATAAAATGTCAATATATGTGTAATGGTTGGACCAATATGCATGCATTTACATAGTGCCCAAGAGGGACACTTGGGTATGAACACTAAAGGTTTTGTTCTGATGGCTTACAGAACATACCAACCCTTGGAGTTTTAAATGCATAATTTTGGCACCATAACTGGACTACCCCAAAGTGCGTAACAAATGTTGGTATCTGAGCATGGTTAGAGCATGGTTTATACATGTACATATAGTTGCATTTTGCATATTAGCAACATACATGAACTCAGTTTGGTCAGCTGTAAGTGTCAAGTACTGTTAAAATACCTATGATCTTTATATGTGCTCTATGAAGAATCATGAACAGGAAGTAAGCATGGTTGCCACAAAGAGAGGGGAACCACATCTAAGGCTTCCTTCTGAACCCAGACAACAAAGAAATAGATAGGAAAGAGGGAATTAGGGCCAACAGGGGGCACTAAACCCTGAACTGCAATAGGTTTGGTTGCAGCTTTACAGAAACTTAGCTCTAATCAATGAAAACTTAGTAGGACTGATTCAAGCACACCATCAAGGAGCCCAAATAGCACCAGTTGAAGCAGTTTAGATTGTACAGTAACAACCAGAAGAGAAGGCTAGGAACACATATGAACATGTTCCTTTTGGAAGATTGGAAAATAGAAATGATGAAACTGATGAGGTGTAAGATGAAGATAGGAGAAATCCTAGAGGAAGAAGACTGAGATCTATGATTATTCAGGTGTCCAGGGCCAATCCCTCAGTATACTGCCATTCCTCCATTAGGAAAGAGATTGAGGAAGATCATGAGAGAAGAGGCAAGAGAAGGCATAGAGAGCATTACCGTGCTGAGGGTTCTCATAGATCTAGAAGACATAGAGCTGAGGATCTAGAGGTCCTAGATGAGGTTAGACTGCTGGAGAGGTTCCAATGACTTAGGCCTACACAGTTTGATGGAAGACCTAGGCCTAAGAAAGTTGAGGAGTGGTTCATCTTCATTTAGAAGATGTTTGAGAGGATGCCACTTAGCTCCACCAAGAAGCTGTCACTGGCTACTTATAACTTGGTAGGCAGTGCAGAGATGTGGTGGATAAACATCAGAGATAGGTATGTTGTCCAGAAGGGCAAAAGGCCATGAATAGATATTGAGATGAGCTAGCCAGAGTTCACTCAGCTGTTTCAGGTACAGTATATCAATAATGCCATTAAGGATATGAACCAAGTTGAATTTGATGCTTTGAGGTAGGACAACCTTAGTGTTCTAGAGTATAAGCACAAATTTAATTAGTTGGTGAGGTATGCTCCTTAGTATCATGGACTGAAGGAGTTAAAGGCCAAAAGATTTGTTAGAGGCCTAAGGTCATACATTAGAAAGGTTGTAAGACCTTTCGGAGTAGTCACAAACTATGAAGCAATGCATAAAGCCCTATTAGTAGAGCAAGAGGAGTATGAGACTAGGTACTTTCCCAGTGGACTAGGGGAAAGTAGCCAGGCAGGAGGCAAGCAGAAAAAGCCACAACATGGCAAGGGGATTGCCCTTTCTGGTGGTGAGGGCAAGGTTAAGAGGAAGTCCCCTGGCCTAAGGTGCCTTAAGTGCAACAAGTTTCATAGAAAGAAACCTTGCTAATTTGATGCTCAAGCTTTGCTAAGGTGTGGTGGAAAGGATCATTGGATCAAAGATTGCCCATGAGTGCAAGGAAGAAGGTCAGAAGACCAAGGTCTTGTGAGACCTACTGGAGTAGGACCGAGAGAGGTAGGACCTAGGGAGAGACATCAGAAACCAGTTCCTCCAATGCGAAGGCCTTTAGTGCAAAGAGCTAGCAGAGTGTTCCAAGTGGAAAGGCCAAAGACATCACAATAAGGAGGAGCAGCAAGAGGTAACATTTACCTTAATGGTATACCTGTTAGTGTTCTATTTGATACTGGTGCATCTGTGTCTATAGTGGCTAGGAAATTTGCTGATGCCATGAATTTGCCTACTGAAATCATGCCTAGGATATCCTTAGTGAAAATAATAGGTAGTCAATGTCTTTTCACTAATGACATAGGTAAGGATTGTGAGCTAGTAGTAGGAAAGACTAAGGTTATGGCTAATATAGTAGTGTTGGAAATTGCTAAGTTTGATATAGTGCTGGGTATGAATTGGATTGCTATGCATAACATAAGAATTGATTGTGCTAAGAAAGAAATCACATTGCCTGATGGTGAAGTGCATGTATTAGTGAATTCTAAGGAATTACTGTGTAAAATGCATGGCGTGGACCTAGAGGTACTAGATGAGATACCTATGATTTTTTACCATGATTGTTGGTATGCATTTAATGAATTATACTATGAAGTAGAAGTGGATAGAATACCTGCAGTGAGAGACTTTCTAGAAGTCTTTCACAAAGACCTGCTAGGTATTCCACCACGAAAGGAGATTGAGTTTGAAATCAAGTTGCAACTAGGAGCTTGTCCAATATCCATTCCTCCTTACAGAATGTCTATCACAGAGATGAATGAGCTCAAGAAAAAACTTGATGAACTTCTTGAAAAAGGGTTCATAAGGCCAAGTGTTTCATCATGGGGAGCTTGAGTTCTCTTTGTCAAAAAAAGAAAAGGATGGATCATTGAGACTATGCATTGACTACAGGAAGCTCAATGCAGTGACTATCAAGAACAAGTATCCATTCCCTAGGTTGAGGATCTATTTGATCAAATCAAGGGAGCTAAGATCTTCTCCAAGATAGATTTGAGATCTGGATACTTCCAATTGAGAGTAAAGGAAAAAGACATTCCTAAGACTGCATTCATGACCATATATGGCCTTTATGAGTATATAGTCAAGCCATTTGGTTTGACTATTGCCCCGGCTAGTTTCATGGACCTGATGAACAGGGTGTTTAGACGACATCTGTACAAATTTGTGTTTGTATTCATTGATTACATCCTAGTGTATTCTAAGGATCAAAATGAACATGAACATCATCTAAAAATTGTCTTAAAGACTCTATTAGAACATCAGCTTTATGCCAAGTTATCCAAGTGCCAATTCTGGATAAAGGAAGTGTCTTTACTAGGACACATCATTGATGCACAAGGTGTTACCCACTCTGGGGTAGTCCAATTATGGTGCCAAAATTATGCATTTAGACTCCCAGGATTGGTAATGTTCTGTAGGCCATCAAAACACTACCCTTGGTGTGCATACTTGAGTGGCCCTCTTTAGCACTATGTAAACACATGCATATTAGTCCAACCAACACACACATATTTAAATTTCATGCACACCATGGCAGCAAAGAAGGAAAACACTAGCACAAGTCTTAATCTTGGCTACCACACATTAGGCAATCTTGTTAAGTTCTAGTGACTAGCCACTGCACCTGTAACTTCTGGTAACAAACTATATCATTCTAGCCATGAAACCCCATTTTATTTGCTACAAAATCAAGTGTAGACTTAGAACAAGCCAAGGAATTTTTTTTTACATCAATAGCCTACCTATGGACCAAGTTATGGATTTGTGAAGTTGGTTACAAAATTCTGACCAAATGAACAGTAACCTAGCCAACTTTGCAATGTCATATCTTTGGCTACAGGGCTCCAAATTCAAAAATTCTAAATCTTATTTCAACCTCTAGATGTTTTCTAGGTGTGGTCAAAATTGTGTATAGAAAGATTCCTTCTACACAGGGAGATATAGCACTTTAAGTGCAGAGTCAAAATCCTAGCACTTTATGACCATTTTGCCCATACAAAATTTCATAAGTGTGCAAACACTTCATTCACAAGGGGAATTCCCTCCAAGGCTACCCCATACATGTCCATTACACATAGGAAATATATTATCTTGCATTTAAGAACCATATATGGCTAAAACAGAATCTACAAGTAAGCAGCCCATCATTCACACTTAGGCAGTTTTGCACTACATCACTTACATAGCCAAAACATTACTGAAATGTTCACGTACTTGTCTCATTTTACATACACTACATGCACATGAATACATGCACTACAAAATGGTCTTAACTTAGCTAAATATGCACCCTAGGTAACAGGAGTACATGAGACATAATGGACTCTAGAGCAGGACGCTGGACAGCTGCTGCACAACACAATAAGTACCATAACTAAAAATACCAAATGTGCTCCTAAAATTAGCAAATTTTCTAGATCACAACTAGACATATGAAAGTTTAAGTACCTAAAAATTCAGGACAAAACTCCAACTACAAAGGTTTGTTTGAAAGTGATCTTTTAGCTAGATTCAATAGGCAATGTATCCATCATTAAAACTTGCATCCAAAGACACTAAAACACAAAAACCACAATGAGTATATACAAGATATAGTAACCAAATGTAGCAGCCACTCACAACCAACAAAAACATGAAATGTGGTAGCAACATATACCATAGGTTAGTCCATAAAACACATAATAAACTTAACCAAATCACTATGGCAGCCCTCCTTAAGCTAATGCCTGGCCTTAAGAGGATTTTAACACTAGTTAGTACTAACTTTGGGTTCTAGAAACCCTTCAATTCACTGCCATCACTGTGCACTTAACACTCGATCACAAAACCATTAGTAAGTGCACTCCTTTCACTAAGCTTCGTTCATCAAGCTCATGGCTATCTTCCAAGCTTGGCCCTAGCTCCATGGTTGCTTGAAAATATAGAAAATAACCCATGAGAGAAAGAGAACCCTTACCTTGATCATTATTATGAAATTGGAGCCTTATCTTAGGTGCAGTCAAGCAATAGCACCAAATGGGTATGCTGAAATTGGAGCTTGATCCTAGGTGCAACCAAGCAATAGCACCAAATAGCTTCCAATTGTGCTTCCTTGACTTCAATTGCAAGTAGTTTTGAGTTTGAAGGTATGGTGGCTATGGAGGAAGTGTGGAGGAGAGGGCTGGCTTCCTTTTTGCTGGTGGATGCTGAAATTTGGGAGATAAGGACAAGAATGGACAATTATATGGTCCTAAGTGCACTAAACGCACTTAATAAGCTCAACCAAACTTTATGTCATTTTCCTTGCTACAAGACCATGGTTTCTTTACCTTAATGTCTTGGCCCACATTTGACTTCCTTATCCCATGCCATAGCAACCCCTCCTTAGGTGGGATAACCACACAAAACTTCCATTTGACTTAAGTCATAAGCATGGACAATTAAAGGCACATAATAGGACACTTAAGTCCTTAAAGCCTTTTTGTATTTTCCTATGTCCATACTTGTCTTCTATATGTAATTTGGCTCTCCAATAAGACTTTTATACCATTCATATCCTTCCCATAGTTCTCTAAATTTTTTTTGTGAAAGTTTTGCAGCTGAGTAGCCGAATTACCAAAATCTTATAAAAAAGTCCATCGGTTGCTTGACAAACAAGCAATCCTTAAAGCTTTTCTTGGGGGCCAAGTTACTAACTTGGAACACTTTTAAGGAGGTGTTGATCATGCCTTTTACTCCACACACTTTAATCAATATGGTGAGAATTACACAATATAACGGTTTTTAGCCATTATGACACACTTATAATTCTCCCATTTTTGTGAGGTGGTAACACAAGGCCTTAGGGAAGACCTTGAAAGGGTTAAGGTAGTGCAAGAATGGGAAAGAACAAAGAATGTAAAGAAAATTGAAAGTTTCCTAGGATTAGCTGGATACTACATTAGATTTGTATTAGGCTTTTCCATGATTGCCTTAGTTCTTACTCATTTGACCAAGAAGTGTCAAAGATTTGAGTAGATCGAGAAGTGTGAAAGCAGTTTCCAGGAGCTTAAGAAGAGGTGATTAAAGCTCGAGTATTGATTCTCCCTAATCCAAGCAGGCCCTACACCATCTATACAGATGTACCAAGATCTGGGTTAGGTTGTGTACTTATGCAAGACAGAAATGTCATTACTTATGGGTCAAGACAGTTGAGACCCCATGACCAAAATTATCCTACCCATGACCTAGAGCTGGCAGTAGTGATTTTTGCTTTGAAGTAATTTAGGCACTACTTGATGGGTAGTTCCTTTGTGATCTACATTGACCATAAAAGCCTAAAGTACTTGTTCACTTAGAAAGAGTTGAACATGAGGCAAAGGAGATGGTTGGAGTACATCAAGGACCATGACTGTAGTACAGAGTACATAGAGGGCAAAGGCAATCTAGTAGTAGATGCCTTAAGTAGGAAGCACATGGGTCTTCTCAAAGGAGGATCCATAGCTAATCATGATGAGCAGAATAGTCTGTTATGCCTATCGCATAAATGGCATTTGGGAGGAAGCCCAAATCTACACAATGACAGTCCAATCAGGATGGATTGAAGAGGTCAGAAAGGCATAGGAGATAGATCCTATTTTGAAAAGGATATCAGGAGAGAAAAAAGGTTCCATATATGAATCCTTTGCCTACAAGCAAGGATTATTGTATTTCAAGGACTGAATCTATGTGCCTAAAGGACCAAAGCTCAGGGATGAAATACTTGATGTAGCTTACACAAGCAAGTTGGACATACATCCAGGAAGTGAGAAAATGTATAAAGACTTGAAGGCTCACTTCTAGTGGCCAAACATGAAGAGAGACATAACTACTTATGTCTCCAAATGTGCCACATGTCAGAGGGTAAATGCAGAGCACCAGAAGCCAACTAGTACCCTATAGACTTTACCTATACTAGTGAGGAAGTGGGGCAACATAACCATGGACTTTTTGATTGGGTTGCTTATGACCAGATTAAGGCATGATACAATCTGGGTCATTATGGATAGGCTAACCAAATGTGCCCACTTATTATCTATGAAACCCACAGATTTTCTGGAGAAGTTGGCTCAGATGTATATCCAAGAGATAATGAGACTACATGGAATACCAAATTCCATTGTATCTGATAGAGATCCAAGATTTATAGCTTAATTTAGAGTGCTTTTCACAAAGCAGTAGGTAACAAAATCCACTTGAGTATTGCTTATCACCCTTAAATTGATGGGTAGATTGAAAGGGTCATACAGATACTGGAAGACATGCTCAAGAGTTATGTGAAGGATTTCAAGGGTGAATGGGGCCATCATTCGCCATTGGTGGAATTTTCCTATAACAATAGCTATCATAGCACCATTGGCATGACACCTTATGAAGCATTATAGGGAAGAAGGTGCATGACAGCCCACTATTGGTTGAAAGCCTCAGATTGGCTAGAGTTGGGTCCTAAAATCATTGAGGAAACTACTACCAAGATCAAGAAGTTTTAAGAAAGATTAAAGGCATCCAATGAAAATGCCACAGCCTATGTGAATAGAAAGATGAGAGACTTGGAGTTTGAGGTTGGTGACAGTGTTTGGTTGAAAGTAGCACCAACCAAAGGTGCTATCAGATTTGCCAGAAGAACCAAGTTAGCTCCAAGATATATAGGTCCGTATGAGATCTTGGATAGAATTGGCAATGTAGCATACAGGTTAGCTCTACTTCCAAGCATGTCAAGTGTTCATAATGTTTTTCACATTAGTATGCTTAAAAAGTGTCTATTAGGCACAAAGCATGCTATTCCAGTGGAAGACATATAGTTGGAACCTAACTTGACATATGAAGAGAAACCTATAGCTATCATAGCCAAGGATACCAGAAGGCTAAGAAATAAGCTCATTCCCATGGTTAAAGTTCAGTGGTCACACAACTCTAAAAGGGAAGCAACCTGGGAAACTGAAAAAGACCTTTTGGAAAGGTATCCTACAGAATGCCTGAAGCTAAAGGTAATTTTGGAGGACCAAAATTTTTAATGTGGGGAGGATTGTTACCACCTCACAAAAATATGAGAATTACAAAATGTGGCATAATGGTCAAAAACCATTATATTGTGTAATTCTCATTGTAGTGATTGAAGTGTGAAGTGTAAAGGGCATGATCAGTATCTCCTTAAAAAGTGTTCCAAGTTGGTAACTTGGCCCCCAAGAAAAGCCTTAAGGATTGCTTGTTTGTCAAGCAACCAATGGACTTTTTTTGTAAGGTTTTACAAATTTGGGTACTTAATTACAAAACTCTCAAGAAAGAGATTTGGAGAGTTATGGAAAGGATATGAATGGTATGAAAGTGCTATTGGAGGAACAAATTGCTTATGAAAGACATTTAAGGACAAAGAAAACACAAAAGGCATAAAGGACCCAAGTATTCTAATGTAGGCCTTAAAGATGTATATGTCTTTGACTTAAGTCAAAGGGTGAAATTGTGGGGTTATCGCACCTAAGGAAGGGCTACTATAGTAAGATAAGGATGGTCAAATGTGGGCCATGAGTTTGAGACTAAGAAACCATGGTTTTGTAGCAAGGAAAATGACATAAAGCAAGGAAAATGACATAAAGCAAGGTTAATAGTACTTAAGTGTGTTTAGTGTACTTTTGACCATTTAAGTAGTCAAGACCACCTTTTCTTCTTTCATATTCAGTCATACCATCCAAAGGACATAGCCCACCCTCGTCCACACTTCTTCCATAGCCACCATACCTCCAAACTTAAAGTTACTTGAAATTGAAGGCAAACTGAAGTAATTGAAAGCAAACAAGAGCTATTACTTCGGTACTTCAAGGATCAAGCTTAAAATTTGGCCTACCCATGTTGGTAAGAGTTCTCTTGCACTCATGGATTGTTTACTATATTTTCAAGCATCCATTGAGCTAGGGCTAAGCTTGGAAGAGAGCCATGAGCTTGATGAACCAAGCTTACTGAAGGGAGTGCACTTATTGAAGGTTTTGTGACCTAGTGTGAAGTGCACAATGATGGCAGTGAAATGAGGGTTTCTAGAGCTAAAAGTTAGAACTAACTAGTGTCAAAATGCTCTTAAGACCAATCATTAGCTGGAAGAGGGCTGCCAAAGTGATTTACTTAAGTTTATTTTATTTTTTATGGACTAACCTATGGTTTATGTTGCTGCTGCATTTCATGTGTTTGTTGGTTGTGAATGGCTGCTGTATTTGGTTGCTATATCTTTTACATATGCATTGTGGTTTCATGTTTTAGTGTCTTTGGATGTAGATTTTAATGAGGGTCACATTTCCTTAAGAGTGCAAGTGTTACCCTTACTAAGTTTCACAATGAAACTTACTGCCCTTAAATCTGCCCATTTCAGGTTTAGCAGAAAGATCACATTCACACTAACTATTTTTGTTTGAGTTTTTATTTAAAATTTCAGGTATTTTGACTTCCATGTATCTAGTTATGATATGGAAATTTTGGTGATTTTATGAGCATATTTGGTATTTTTGGTGATGGATCTTACTGTGTTATGTAGCATCTATCCAGCATCCTATTTTTGGAGTCCATTGTGTCTCAAGCACTCTTGTAAGTTAGGATGTGTATTTAGCTAATTTAGGACCATTATGTAGTGCATGTATGCATGTACATATTTTGCATGTAAAATGAGACAAGTATGTGAACATTTGAGTAATGTTTTGGCTATGTATGTGATGTGGTGAAAAGCTGCCTAAGTGTGAATGATAGATTGCCTACTTGTAAATTCTGTTTTGTCCATATATTGTTTCTAGATGCAAGAACATGTAATTCCTATGTGTATTGGACATGTGTGGAATAGCCTTGGAGGGTTTACTCCTTGTGAATGAAGTGTTTGCGCACTTATGAAAGTTTGTATGAGCAAAATAGTCATAAATTGACCAAAATTTTGATTCTGCACTCAAAGTTTTATATTTCCCTGTGTAGAATGAATCTTAGTATGAAATTTTGACCATACCTAGAGCACATATATAGGTTTAATAAGACTTTAGAATCTCTACATTTTAGGTACTATAGCCAAAGTTATGGTGTTGGAAACTTGGCTGAGTTACTATTCATTTGGTCAGAATTTTGTAACCAATTTAAAAAATCTATAACTTGGTCCGTAGGTGGGCTATTGATGTAAAACCAATTTCCCTGATTTGGTTTAAGTCTTTTCTTGATAATGAAGGAAAAAAATAGAGGGTACATGGCTAGGTTGATACAATTTTTTGCAAGAAGATTCGGGTACAGTGGCTGGTTACTTAAACTTAACAAGATTGCCTAATGTGTGGTAACCGATATTAAGACTTGTGCTAGTGTTTTTCTTCCTTGCTTCAACAGTGTACATAAAATTTGAATATGTGTGTAATGGTTGGACCACTATACATGCATTTACATAGTTCCCAAGAGGGCCACTTAGGCATGCACACTAAAGGTATTGTTCTAATAGCCTACAGAACATATGAACACTGGGAGTTTTAAATGCACAATTTTGGCACCATAACTGGACTACACCGGAGTGGGTAACAACTCTTGTACTTTCATCAAGAGATGAAGCTTGGTAGCTAGGAGCTTAGGGCTAAAGCTACCAAGGACTTAAAGCTAACATACTATGGCATTTGATGAACATCGATGTAGGACCAGCAGTAAATGGTCTAGGATGCATTAACTGTTGAAAAAATTTTAGGGGAGTTAAAGATGTAAGACAGCATGATGGATGTTGGTTCATCCAATCTAGTAGGAGCATGGGTGACATGCCCATAATGCAAAAGTCGACTGGAGACCATAGAGCAAGAATGAATAATCAGGAATAGGGGCTTATGCCCAGGGTGCAAGGAGAATATGGGTCGATGCCTTGGGGCTAGGAAACCATTGCCAATGTTTCGAGTGGTCATCAGACTAGTGTTAGGAATAGGCTTGGTCAATGATAGCCAAAAGGCTATCGCCTCCCCCAGTATGAATTTCCCCGAAGGTTTGTCCGGGGAGCCTGACGTAGCTTGGAAAGAAGCATCGCCACAGACCTCGGCAGAAGCGAAATTGAGCGTGACGAAGTAAGCACTTCGGCTGAAACGCCAGGTTATCTAAATGTGTCGCTGACTCTCTCGGGGAACCGAACATATCGCCTTCGGGAGAAAAGAACCAGCTACTGAAAGCAGGAGAGATTCTCCCCGAAGGCGGAACTCCCGAGCTAGAGAACTCCCCGAGCCCCCAACCAGATTCCCGAAGAAAGGCGTCCGTACTAAAAGATGACCTCGCCCAAAGGACCTCGGGAGTACGGCATGAGCATTTAATGAGCATTTAAGGAGCCTCTGACAGGTCACCCATACGCTGCCTGAAACGGCGGCCTGACGCACCGAAGCCGTCCGGGTCTTGTCACGACTTGACTCAGTTCAAGGCTCAAGGAGCCTGTCACTGGCTACTTGTCCCCTACGTCTGAAGGTACAGAAAAGATCTGACCGAACACGTGTCATGATCTAAACGGGCCAGGCTTCCCTATAAATAAACAGGAACACGTCCTGGAAAGGGATTGGACTCCTCTCTCTTGAAAAAACACAAACAGGCAAGACCGCAAAACTTCCTGAGTGTCCCCTTTTACCTTCTCAAAAAACTGACTTGGGCGTCGGAGGCTCCTCCCCGGAAAATCATCCCGGGGACCTCCTAACCCTTTTTTCGGAGTCTTTCAGGTAGTTTCCCACCTAGGGAACCTCTCTGTCAGACGTTCTCCCTCCTCGGAAGCTCCCCGGAATTCACCATGTCACAAGACGAAGATGCTGAAGGGCATCATTTGGCGCCGTCTGTGGGAACCCACCCTCAGGTTGCTGTCATTGAAACTCAGCGTTCTAAGGACAAGGGACTTCCAAGGTCCTCGTCCGCGCCTGAAGTCCAACCGGCTACTGAGCAAACTCTTCCAGGGACTTCCTTGCCTAAGGACGAACGTCCTCTGGTCATCACCATGAGTTTTCTGCGCGACTTCCAGCGTTCTGTTGTGGCCAAAATGGCATAGCAGATAGACAGAAGGTGGCCACAACAAACTCAGGCCCAGAGGCCTCATTCGCCAGCGTGCCCTCGAGAGAGAAGTTCTAAATCAGCTCATCGTACTTCGGGAAGTGGAGACCCATGAGAGGAATCTTCAACAGAAAACACGCCCCTTGGGGCACGGCTTCCGGGACAGACGGAGTCCAAGCGACCCAAAATCCCACGCCGAGGGAGCTCGTCACCTGAGGCGAGGTCCCATCCCCTCAGCGCCAAACTCACTCCCCGAAGAGATGCCGACGATCCCCTTTCCCTGAAGAAAAGCCCAGCGCCACACTCCTTATGGAGAAAATATTGGCGAGGTTGGAAAGGGTGGAAAAACAGGTAGCCCGCAGACCTGTCTGGGCCAGACTATCTGAAACCTTCTGTGGCGGTGAGTCACCGTTCACCTGAACAATAGTCGAGGTAGCCATGCCCAGTGATTTCTGGGTACCTCGACTAGAAATGTACGACGGCCAAACAGATCCACAGGCCCATCTGACGAAGTACAAACGGAGCATGGTGTTGCACTGGGCTGACGATGCCACTTTATGCAAATGTTTCGAGGTCACCATTGCCGGCCCTGCTACAGCATGGTATAACTCTGTGGCCCCAGGAACCATCAGAGAGTTCCAGGAGCTGTCCACTGCCTTCACCTAGCAGTTTATTGGAAGTCGTCCTACGGCGAAGATGCTGGTGCAAATGTTCGACATAGCACAGAGGAACGGGGAAACCATCCGTGACTATGTCAAAAGATTTAACCGAGAGGCCCTAAGTGTTCCAGACTTTCGGCCAGAAATACGCATCCTCACCATGATATGGGGCCTTCGGAGGGACTCACAGCTATTTTATGAGTTTTCCAAAGACCCCCCGGACACGCTCGATGAATTTTTCCGAAGAGCCGAGCAGCATATGACAGCCGAAGAGCTAAGAATGGAGGGGCCAAAGAATGATCATTCCCGTCCCGAAGGATCAAGCCAGCAAGCCAAGTATCCGACAGAGCAAACAGGACGACCTCGGAGGTTCAGGGGAAGGAAGCCTCCTTCGAACTTTACACCCCTAAACACCACAAGGACCAACATCCTTATGACAATGGAGAAACAGGGGTCCCAGATTCAGTGACCGAAGGCGATGACTGCTGACAACAAAAAGAATATGAAGAAGTTCTGTCAATTTCATCGCGACCACGGTCATGACACCGAAGACTGCTTCCAGTTGAAGAAGTATATCGAGTCGCTGATTAAGCAGGGCCAACTGCGGCGCTATCTGCGAATGCCTTCGCCGAAGGCAAGAAGAGAGGAGGAAGGAAAGGCTGATGAAGATGAGTATGACTCCGACAGAAGGAGGAACCGAAGTCCAAAAAGGCGCCTCCCACCTTCGGCGGGGGTAATACAAACCATCACCACTGGACTGCCATCCTCGGGGAGAAAGAGGAAAGCTAGGGAAATAGCAACGATGGAGTACCAAAGCCCATCGAAAAAACTCACCCGAAGAGATGGTTCCTCCGTCATTTTCCCTCATGACGACCCATTGTTGGTCATGGCAAGAATAGGAAATTGGGACGTCAAAAGGGTATTGCTTGACGATGGATCAAACGCCGACGTCCTATTCTCGCATCTGCTCCCAAGCTTGGGAATATCCAGCATCGACCTCAAGCCTGTTACTTCACCAACCTTTGGAATAGGACCCTCAGAGCTGCCCGTCCTCGGCTGGATCGACCTTCCCCTGATGATGAGAGGGAGTTCGATCAACGGAAAAGGAGAAATTTTTGCCTCCACAATGACGAGGTTCATTGTCATGGATGTCCCTTCGTCGTACAACGCCATCCTTGGAAGGCAAACACAAGGGAATTTGCACATTCGCCCAGATGTGAAGTACTTAACAATCACCTTCGCCACCAAGGACGGAGACGCCGAAATTTTCATCGACCAAGCCGAGGTCAGAAAGGTGTTTGTCAAAGCCCGAAAGGCCCCAGCAGCCAACTTCGCACAAACCTTAGCAGGAGGGACACTACCGACCGAAGAACCAAAAACGGGCGGGGCGGAAAAGTTCGCAAAAGTAGAAACGGAAGAAATAGAACTTGTCCCCGGCCAAAATACCCGAATAGGGAAAAACTTGGCCGAAGGTGACAAGAAAAACCTTGTATCCTTTCTACTGATGAATAAAGGACTGTTCGCCTACTCGCCAAAGGATATGCCAGGGGTAGACCCTCGCATAATACAACATAGCCTTAAAGTAAGTCCGGAAGCAAAACCTGTCCGGCAAAAGAAGCGAGGCATCTCGGTCCACAAAAGTAAATTCGTCAAAACCGAAGTACAGCGCTTGATGGACGCAAATGTAATTAGGGAGGTCAAGTACCCCGAATGGCTAAGCAATGTGGTCATTGCTACAAAAGAAGGGAGTAGTAAGCTCCGGATGTGCATCGACTTCAGAAACTTGAACGATGCCTGCCCGAAAGATTCCTATCCTCTCCCACCGATAGACCAGTTGGTCGACTCAACTGCCGAATATGGGCTCCTAAGCTTCCTCGACGCCTTCAGTGGGTATCATCAAATAAGGATGGATCCCGAAGATGAAGAAAAAACTGCTTTCATCACCGAAGGTGGAACATATTGTTACACTAGGATGCCCTTCGGGCTCAAAAATGCAGGAGCCACCTACCAAAGGCTGATGAGCAAAGTCTTTCATGACCAAATAGGGAGGAACATGGAAGTCTACGTTGATGACATGATAGTCAAAAGTAAGATGCCTAAGACCATGTCACAGACCTAGAGGAAACCTTCCAGCAACTCAGAATATTCGGAATTTCGACTTAACCCCGAAAAATGCGTCTTCGGCGTGACCTCGGGAAAATTTCTGGGCTACATGGTATCAGAAAGGGGCATTGATGCTAACCCAGAAAAAATTAAGGCTCTGCTCGAATTCTGAACTCCTGTCACAGTGAAAGACGTGCAGAGACTCACTGGAAGGATAACCTCTCTTAGCAGGTTCATCTCCAGGTACGGAGATCGGTGTCGGGCATTCTTCAAAGTCCTTACTAAGGCAGCAAAAAGAGAAAATGACCTCGGGGATGGTGACCATCCTTGGAATGAGGATTGCCAAAAAGCCTGGGAAGAACTTAAAATCTATTTGTCTCGACTGCCTACTCTGCGACAACCTCGCGAAGGAGAGCCCCTCATCCTGTACCTCGCTGTTTCAGAAAAAGCAGTGAGCTCGGTCCTTGTGAAAGAGGAAGGGTCGAGACAATGGCCAGTTTATTACGTAAGCAAATCCCTGCACGGCGCCGAGGTCAGGTATCCATTACTCCAAAAAGCCATATATGCCTTGGTGCTGGCAGGAAGAAGATTGCGGCCATACTTTCAGGCTCACCCCATCATCGTCCGAAGTAGTCTGCCTCTACGGGATGTTATGAAAAAAGTTGATCATTCGGGAAGACTTTCCAAATGGTGTATAGAGCTTGGCGAACACGACATTGTTTATGAACCTCGGAAAGCCATAAAAGCTCAAGCACTGGCTGACTTCATCGCCGAAGTACCTACCACCGAAGATAGCCACCCGGATCCTGGCGAAGGTGAGCCAGAATGGACGCTGCATGTGGATGGAGCCTCAGGTTCCGAACACCAAGGAGCCGGAGTAATCATCAGAGGACCCGAAGGTCTAGAGGTGATAAAGGCCATCAAGTTCAACTTCAGCGCCACCAATAATGTGGCTGAGTATGAAGCTCTGATAGCAGGGTTGCGCCTGGCCAGAAAAATTGGAATAAGAAACTTGAAGGCTCACAGTGACTCCCAGCTGGTAGTTCGGCAAACGGCAGGGGACTACGGCGCGAAAGACCCAATTTTGGAAAAATACCACGAACTGGTGATGAAGTTCATTCGAGAGTTCGACACCATACACATAAAAAATGTACCTCGTCGGGAAAACGCAGAAGCAAATTGCCTGGCAATGGCAAAAACATACACCGAGGTACTAAACCACCCGAGCATTGAAAGTACTAAGCATAGTAACTTCGGAAAAGGGCTGGAAAGATCCAATAAAGAGGTATCTTGCGGATGATGCGCTCCTCGAAGACCCCATCGAAGTCGCAAAAGTGCGAAGATGCTCTGGGCGATTCTTCCTAGTAGGCAAAGAACTGTATCAGCAGGGATATGCAAATCCTTTACAGAGGTGTGTTGGCGAAGAGGATACTGAAATGATCCTCGAAAAAGTCCACGAAGGCGCGTGTGGTTCACATATTGGAGCTGACGCCCTCGCCGCAGTGGTACTCCGCCAAGGATATTTTTGGCCTACCCTAAGAAAGGATGCCCGACAGTTCGTCCGAAAATGCGACAACTGCCAAAAGCACGCAAAAATCCAGAGGACACCCTCGGAAATGGTGACTTCGGCTGACTATCCATGGCCCTTCACAGTTTGGGGCATAGACCTCATTGGGCCGCTCCCAACAGCCCCCGGAGGCGTGAAATTCTGCGTGGTCGCAGTAGACTACTTCTCTAAATGGGTCGAGGCAGAACCATTAGCAACTATCTCAGCTAAAGAAGTGCAGAAGTTCGTATGGAAGAACATTGTATGCAGGTTTGGCATACCGAGGATACTGGTAGCCGATAATGGATCCCAGTTTATAGACAAAGGGTTCCAGGACTTTGTCAACAACCTCGGAATAAAGATGCACTTCGCCCCAGTAGCCCATCCTCAAAGCAATGGCCAAGTAGAGGTATCTAATAGGACCATAAAAGATGGTCTGAAAAAGAGGCTGGGGGAAGCAAAAGGGAAATGGCCAGGCGAACTCCAGAGTGTACTGTGGAGCTACCGAACAACACCCCGAAGAGCCACTGGGGAAACGCCTTTTTCACTCATCTTCGGTACAGAAGCCATCATCCCAATCGAGGTAGTGCAACCATCAATTCGAGTGCAAGTTTTTGATGAAAGTGGGAATGACCTCGGCCTGAGAACCAAGCTCGACCTCATCGGCGAACATAGAGAAATAGCCGAACTAAGAAGAAAAGCTTTTCAGCAAAGAGTGGCCGCGGCTATAAACTTGCGCGCCAGGCCAAAAGGAATAAAGAGAGGAGACCTCGTTCTCCGAAAGAATGAATTCGCACCTCGAAAGCCATCCCACGGAGTACTTCGCGCTAACTGGGAAGGCCCTTACCTGGTTCTTGCCGAAGTACGAAAAGGGGTCTACAAGCTCGGCGATTCCGAAGGCGTAGAATTAAAAAATACGTGGCATTCTGACACCTTGAGAAAATTCTATGCTTAGAATCTCGGCGAAGAAGACCGTGCTGTACAAAGAAAGAAAAATTTTCTCTAAAGCATAAAAAGTTTCTTAGCCAAAAAGTCCTAAGCATCAGTGGTGCGAATTCTGCAAAGGTGGCCGGCTAAAATAAGCGAAGGTATTATTTTCCGAAGTCTCTTGAGCAAACGTGTTCGGGACAACAGAGAAAATCTGGCGAAAGACTTAGCCAAAATTTTTGGGCATAAGTTGAACAAATCAGGATTTCGCGAAAGAGGTCACCATGATAAGCACAGACAAAGTTTTCCGAAGTCTCTTGAGCGAATAAAGTTCGGGGCAAAGGGAAACAAAGAATCTCATGAAAAGATTTAGCCAAATTTTCAAGGTCTTTATTGAGATAAGTGTGCTTACAAAAAAGATAGCCAGAAGAAGAAGTACAAAAAAGAAGAGAAAGAAGAAAAAGGGCCCTAGAACAAACTAAGGGTTCTCGGCGTCCCGGGAGTCTTCGGCTCCTGCGTCCTTTTGCACCACCTTCGGCGCCGGAATAGAAGGAGGCAGGTTCAGATGATCAATCTTAGACCAGGACCACCGAGGTCCCTCGGGAATGTCCAGGGCCGCCAGGAAAGAGAGGTCCAGATCTGGGAACCTCTGAAGGACTTGGTGCCGAACAAGACAGAACCCGTCCTGAAAACCAACCTTGGTCATCTGGTCAGACTTGTCCTTCTCGACCTCAAGCTCCTCGAAGTCCTTCTTCAAATCTGAGACCTTCTTCTTCAGCTCCTTCACTCTCTTCTTTTCCGGCTCCTTCTTCATAGCATCGACCTCGGCTTGGAGCGCAGCCTTCTCAGCAAGCGCCTTCGCCAGGAGCCCTTCGGCCTCTGACTTCTCTTTCTGATGCGCCTCATTTGCCGAGATCAGCTCCGCCATTTGGGAGCCGAGGTCAGAAATTTTCTGGGAGGAGTCCCTCAAAAGTTCCTCTTTTTCTTTCTGGAACTCCTCCCGAAGGGTGGCAACTTCCTTCTCCGCAGCTTGAGCCAGCTGCAGGTTCTTGACAGCTAATTCCGAGCACATGGCCTTAGTTTTTTCTATGGCTTCTAAGGCCTTAGCTCGGAACTCCGTCTGCCTCGCCACCCGAACTCGGAGAAAGCCGGCGTATCCCAGAAGCTGCAAAAGGATAAAGGCGAGGTCATTAAGACAAAGAGAAAACCAAACACTTAGAAAAAAATTCAAGGGAGGAAGATAGACGCAAAGTATACCTGGGCGGCGTGTTCGGAAAGCTTCGCGGCGAGAGAATCGTCGCCCGGGTGAGCCGCGGCAATGGCCTTGAAGGAGGCATCGGTGAGGACCCCTTTCGAGATCTCTGTAGCCATTTGCTGGCAGTCTCCGGAGTACAAATTCATGTCCTCCGTAAACGTCCAGAAAGGCTCCTTCGGGACTTTTCCCTTCGGGATGCGGGCGTCCCGAAGGGCTCTCCTCTTTGCATGCTCAGCTACCCAACCCGGAGTGAGCGACTCTTCTGCACGACAAAACAGAAAATTGGTCAGGGCAAGAAAACCTCAAAGATCATCAAAAAGAGGAGCACCACAGTTTGTTAGAAAAACAAACCTGCTTGCACCTCGACGACGTCGTCGTCGGAAGCTCGACCCTCTTCGGCAGAAATACCCTTGCCTTTTCTTCGGCGCCGCTCTTCGGCAGAAGGGGCCTCTACCACGGCGCCCAGAAGAGCCTGCGACGGGGTAGGGCTTTGAGGAGGGACCTCAGCAGCAACCTCGGGCTGAGGCACATTAGCAGCCTCGGGCTCCTCGGCCACCTCTTCGGAAGTCTCCGGAAGAGGGGGGGCACATCCTTCTTCGCCCGTTTGGAAACAGACGGCCCAGCCCCGGACGTTTTCCGTCTTCGGGAGGCAGCTTTCTTCGTCTGCTCACCCTTCGCGGGCTGACCGGTGAAAAGGGCTTTGTAGAAGGCAGCAGTGTCCTCGCCCATTTCTGAAAAGGAAGAAAGACATCAGTGTGAGTCCGGAACGAAGTTATAACAAGGAGATTAGAAAGTAACTTACTCTCATAAAAAGTTTCGAAAGAAACTTCCTCCCGAAGGAGTTGCACTAGCCAGGAGTCCTTCCCGGCGATGGCAGGAGCCGGCATCCCGAGGTCCGTCTTGTGCTCCTTTACCACCCCGAGCTCCCGAAGGACCTCCTCGGTCATCAACCTCCAATTGATGGGGAAGGGGTAAAGAGGGCGCGAAAGGACCTCGGGACCCCAGTCGGCGACGGCTCGGATACGTCCGTCGAAATCCGTGAATACGGAAACCAACTCGGGAGTCAACAGTATCCTCGGATCTACGACGTCGTCCTCCAACCGTCCCTGAGCCCACTTGGTCGGAACATGCGACCAGGCCTCCTCCATCTTCAGAAAGAAAAACTTTTTTTGCCACCCTCGCCAGCTGTCCTTAGTGGCGAAGGTGAACATATACTTTTTGCTCCCGGATCCCCGAGGTAGCATGAAGTAAAAGCCACCCTTCGGGACCACGTAGAGCTTGTAGTACTGCATAAAAATGACGAAGTGGGGTTCTATTTTGAAAACGCCACACATACAGAGGAAGGCGTTGAAATAGCAGTACGAGTTCGGAGGAAGTTGATTTACGGCAATGCCATGAAATTGGAAAAAATCGCAAATCAACTTCGGAGGGGGGAACCGAAGTCCTGCTTTCAGCTGAGCTCGGAAAACGGTGATCTCGTTGCTATGGTTTGAAAAGCCGTAGTGGTCAGGACGTGGCAACCTCGTAACAGCGTACGAAGGAAGGAAAATTTTTTTCTTCCACTTCGCTAATTTTGCAGGAGTGGTGCAACAAGGGTGAGAAAGAAGAGGCTGCCAACTTTCAGGAATCGGCATTTTTGGCTGAAAAACGTGTTTGGAAAAGGCAAAAATGAACTTCGGGCAAACTTTGAAAAATAAAGAGTTCTGGAAATCAAAACCCACCAAATCTTTTTCCGAAATCTAGCTGTGAAGACGCCGTCGTGAAAGATGACCGGAAAAAAGCTCAGGTGAAAGAACCGCCGCGAAAAGCAGAAGAGAGCAGAAGGAAAACCAGTGCAAAAGCAAAAGCAAAAGAGACAAATGACGGAATGAGCATATATATAGGCCGAAGGGGGTAGGCGGACTGGCATCATAAGTACTCTGCGAAGGCGAAACGCCGCCATAACTGCCCTTCTGCACCTAAAAAGGCGCGCCCGCGGTAACCGATGCAACCCCAGCCAACAAAAAGCCAACACGTGTCAGCCATCGCACCAAAAGAGGAACACGCCCTCTGACAGACGTCACGCCACTCCAGACTGACACGTCTGGTTACGAGACGCGACGTTTCACTAACCTACAAAAGTAAAGAAGTGGGTTACCTCGAGGACACCAAAAGATAGGCTATGGCCGAATAGTCCATATCTTCGGACAAAAAGGTATATCTTTGGAACAGGTTACACTCCCTAGAAACTCCCAAGAAGCATCCTCGGAAAGACAGCGAACCGAAGTCTCCATTTCGGCTTCTTCGAGGAAGGCCTAAAAAGCTGGAAAGCAGGTTACTTCAAAGACACCAACAGACAGGCTATGGAAGAAAAGCCTACATCTTCGGATGGAAGGTCCGTCTTCGGAACAAGTACTGCACTCAAGGCCCAAAGAGGGGCCCGCAGGAAGCAAACAAACCGAAGTCTCCACTTTGGCTTTTTCGAGGGGGGCCTGTGATAGCCAAAACGCTATCGCCTCCCCCAGTATGAATTTCCCCAAAGGTTTGTCCGGGGAGCCTGACGTAGCTCGGAAAGAAGCATCGCCATAGACCTCGGCAGAAGCAAAATCGAGCGTGACGAAGTAAGCACTTCGGCTGAAATGCCAAGTTATCTAAATGTGTCGCTGACTCTCTCGGGGAACCGAACATATCGCCTTCGAGAGAAAAGAACTAGCTACTGAAAGCAGGAGAGATTCTCCCCGAAGGCGGAACTCCCGAGCTAGAGAACTCCTCGAGCCCCCAACGAGATTCCCGAAGAAAGGCGTCCGTACTAAAAGATGACCTCGCCCAAATGACCTCGGGAGTACGGCATGAGAATTTAATGAGCATTTAAGGAGCCTCTGACAGGTCGCCCATATGCTACGTGAAACGGCGGCCTGACGCGCCGAAGCTGTCCGGGTCTTGTCACGACTTGACTCGGTTCAAGGCTTAAGGAGCCTGCCACTGGCTACTTGTCCCCTACGTCTGAAGGTACAGAAAAGATCTGACCGAACACGTGTCATAATCTAAACGGGCTAGGCTTCCCTATAAATAAACAGGAACACGTCCTGGCAAGGGATTGGACTCCTCTCTCTTGAAAAAACACAAACAGGCAAGACCGCAAAACTTCCTGAGTGTCCCCTTTTACCTTATCAGAAAACTGACTTGGGCGTTGGAGGCTCCTCCCCAGAAAATCATCCCAAGGACCTCCTAACCCTTTTTTCGGAGTCTTTCAGGTACTTTCCCACCTGGGGAACCTCTCCGTCAGATGTTCTCCCTCCTCGGAAGCTCCCTCGGAATTCACCATGTCGCAAGATGAAGATGCTGAAGGGCATCAGTCAAGTTAAGACCAGTGTATGAGGTTCATCCCTAACAGTTGTTGCCACAAGGACTCAGCCTGGTACACCAGAGTAGTAATTCAGGCTTAGCTTCAACTAGTTAAGTGGTTAGAGTAGGCAGCCACTAGACGGGTTTGATAAGTAGCCATAGTGGAGTCATGGGCATTGCAATGTAAGTCCTTACCATATCACTAGTAGTTCGTTACTTGGTTGGTCATTTCTGGCATTAGTTACTGGCATAGTTTTATTTGGCTTGTTAAGTAGTTTTGAGCACAGTTAAAGGGTGAGCCAAGTGCATTAGGACCCATGAATACACTGGGTGTTAAAATATCACCCAAGATCCTATAACGCATATGCTAGTATAAGAAGCCACTTAAGTAGAGGCCTAAATGCCTTATATTTGAAACATTCTCTGGTTCCAATAGGTTGTCATCTTGTATAAATTAGTTCATTTGGCCTAGTTGGCAACAAATGACTGGCTAGTTAAGTAGATGAATTCCTTAGAGTAGCCAAGCAATGAAGCAATTAAGTTAAATGCTGAAAAAGGTAAGTGGGTAAGTTTTAATTTCATGTTTAACCATTGAATGTAGGAGGTGACCATGGAAGGAAGAAGGGAGCAATGAACTCAACTGAGGATAAACCGATGTATAGGCTTGTTTGTCCATTTTTTGTATACCCAAGGGTAAAGTTAGTAGGAGTAAAGTCATTGCCAGTGTTTGGTTTGATTGCCAGAAGGTTGTAAGAGATACCAAGTAATAGGATTGACTACCATGGACCAAGGGATAACTGGTGACTTATGGTTAACATCTTGAGGTTAAGGGGAGTTGAGGGCCACCAAGATGACTCACGAGAGGAGAGAGACTTGAATAGTAGAGGTAGTTGAGTAGGCAATGGACTGAATCCTATGTGGAACTAAGAATTCTATGGGGATCACTTGTTGCCTTCAGTTAATGCCAATAAGTATAGTAGATCATATAACCATCAGGTTAGAAATGACCAGGCGATGCCAAAAAAAGAATGTCTTGCCTTAATCCTTAAGGTTAGTGTTTGAGGTGTGCCCATAAGGAAGAGTTCACTATGACCAATCAAGGGGTGACTCACAAGAGGTAAAGTAAGAAGTAATCTCCCACCTAGTTTAATATATTGCTTGGTAATCAAAAGTGTCAGGTCTAGTATAGGTATAGTTGTGCTCACATCTTGTGCAATGACTCTGGTAGTTGTTGTGTTCATTAGAGTAGGGGGGAAGTTGAGGGTTAGAACCCTAGTCGGTGAGGGTTTTGGTTAATCTAGTTTAAAGCCTAAAGTTAGAGTAACTCATTTGACCCTAGTACCTTGTAAAGGAAAAGTAGTGACTTGCGAGATTTGTTGAGGGCAAATGGGTGCACTAAGCAAAATTGCCATGGATGAGCCACTTGAGTGATTTTCCATGGCTAAACACCTCCTGAAAGTAGGCTAAGATAAGTGATGAAGTTAGTTCTCCCAATAAGTCAGTTAGTTTGATGTAGCAGAAACCATACGTATGTCATTCCGATTCGAGAAAGATATAGTATGGTTGATGTTTGGTAGTTGAGTGTGGAAGGTGAGGGTGGTTCTGTGTAACCATAAGCTAAGTGAGGGATGGTTGCCAAGGAGATGCTTGATAGTGTTAGAGGTTGGGAGGCCTATAAGGTAATTGAGGTGTTAAACAAGACTGGAGGCACATCGGGGCCTAATGAATGGGGGCTGAGGTGTCTAGTTGGCTACCAAGCCATGGGCGCCTAGGTTGGTGCAGGATTGAGTAGTGCCATGTAACTCAACTAAGGACCTAATAGGTGACATAACCCCTCGTGGGCCTACCCAGGAAGCCTATGGGAACTTGTCCCACATTAGTCACAATTGGCTAATTGATTACGTGCACACTAGTTAAAACCTTTATGCTTCTAGTTATTTAATCCTACTATGCAATCATGCATAAGTTTATGCTTTGACTAATCAATAAAATAAAGAAACAATACTTAAGACATTGCCATGGCATAATTTAATAAAAACAAATATCAAAACTGTCAAAGCATTCAAATCAATTAAGTGGAATTAACTACACATAATCAATTGTGTTCAAGCATCCAAACAAGAGTAGACTATGCTCGCACCCAAGAGCGACTCTAAAGTAGACTACTCAACATGATCATTAGAGGCAAACTAGTGTATTAAAACTATACATTGAATGACTGTACTAAGATCCAGGACCAAGCTTCCACCTTAGAGCAAACTCCCAGTGGCAAGCTTCGTAAGCCCTTCCTTGTGCTTCACTAGCCTATGTAGACCAAAAAGACAACTATAGTTAGTACCATAACTTAACAAACAAGCAACCCATAAACTAGAATCATAAAGATTCAAATAAACTAAGTACCTACTCATAAGCCTAGCTCAACAACCCTCAATGGTTGCTGGCTCAACGATGCCTAAATCTGCACAACAAAAAGTAAAGGAGTGAGAATCAAAGATTCTCAGTAAGAGGTCTTCAACCTACAAGAAAAATCCTGAGGACTACACATATACAAGGATATAAAACCTGCTACGTGTACTTGCGGCCTGAGGGTCTGCTATATGCATATACCTAGGTCCTTAGGACCACTCCTCGTCCTAGTCGTCCTCACGGGGCATCGCTCCATGCCTAGCGAGTTCTAGCCACTAACTCACTCCTAGTATGCCTTAGCTTATTGCCTGACACAATAATGTAGCCTTCCCTTAGTTGTTGTGCAGGTGAAGATGGTGGATGCACCTTGCTTGTGTTGTAAGAAATCCATTAGTGTACTAGGCCTCCATATAGTGCCTCAAGTCCTTAGACCTCACTAGGTTACTTGTGTACTTTGCCTCCACTCATTTAACCTACCAAGGATGTAGTAGGCTTTCACTTGCGCCTTAAGGCATGGCTTGTCTAGGCAGTAAGTACACTAAGCCTTTATCCATGGTGCTCCCCTATCCACCATTTCTTGGTTCACACTAGTGAAGTGGCAATGATCATGGTTGGACTTATTTACTAGGTTCTTTGGAACCCCAACTAGATGCACTAAGGTTTCCACATCGAATCCTCAAATCCAAAGTCTTAACTAGGCTTCTAATGGTACTAAACCTTGCACCCACTTATGGTGCTTTATTGTGGCCATATTTTCCTTTAAAACTTTCCTCCATTTTGAGTCAAAATAACTTTAAAAGTGGGCCATTTTAAGGGTAGTGAAGGCATTGAGGTGATAGTAATCCCTCTTAGCTTTGCGTGGAATCTTGAATCACCTCAATCAGAGACCCGAGCAAAAAGTTATGAAGAAAATAGAACGGGGTGTCAATGCTGTCTCAGTGACGCATCACCAACCGTTGTCGACGTTTTGCCAATTTCTGAGGTATTGGTGACAAGTCGTGGGAACTCATATGGATTGGTGATGCATCGCCAAACCTGTGAAATGCCTAAAAAACTTCCCATTATACTGCTATGAACTTTGAACACTCTCCAAACATATCAAACATGCATGGATAGCTTTCAAACTTCACATACGTGTAGTACACGTTGCAAAGACCACAATGCACCATTTAAACCAATCCTATGGTGTCCATAAACACCACACAAATCCTTAGAAACTTACTAGTCCAACATGTTCATTACCATCCACCAACTAATACCATTCATGAAACTACTTAAATTTAACAAGCAACCAAGCTAGGAATGGCATCAATTATGCTTGAGTCATAAATCCCTTACCTCAATTACATGTGAACTAGCAAGAATCAAGCACCAAAAGCTTCAAGCTTTGAGCCCCAAGCTCCGCTAATGTTTCCTATGGTTCCAAGCAAATTCAACTTATAAGGTACCAATTCAAGCTCATTCTAACTAGAACCAAGCTCATGGAAGCTCAAGAAACCAAGAACAACTCAAGTAAACCATTTGGGCAAAATGTACCTAAGCTCCATAAGCCTAAAAAATGTCATCCCAAGCTCACCACACATAATCCATGCAAAAGGAAGTCCTTTCATGCTTATAAACCTCATGGGGCACCAAAAACCACCAAGAATTGATGAAGAAATCGAAGTTTCGCCAAGGAATCGAAGAGGAGAAGGAGAGCTATGAATTTTGGAGGTTGGGGATGATGAATAATGACTGCCAAAACCTTCAAAATGGTTTAAATAACCAACTTATCACTTAAGCCCTTCAACTTTTTTAGTTTTGCCAAAAAGACCCCATGCTCAATAGTGCCTTAAAACTTGGCAATTTCATCCAACTTTTTGGTTTCTTGTCACTTAGGTCCGGAAGGTCAACTTATGAGCTTAAATACCAAACTTATCACCTCGGGGTACAAAATGACCATTTTGCCCCTAGTGACACTTAGGTGCCAAATTAAACTAGGAACCATCTATCCTTTAGATAACTTACTTGATCTTGCTAATTCACCTATAATCAAGGCGTTTAAACTAGGGATTTATGAACTTACCTTACCCACCGAGCGTTCCGCTAGGAGGGCTATAACAATAGGTGCTTCGGGCATAGGGTGAGTTTTGATGACCAAGAAACAAGTGTAGTAAGGACACACCCAAAACGCTAATTTGGCATGTTTAGGGTGATGGGCTTCGAGTGCAGGGAAGTGAAGAGACTTAGTGTGTAGGCTTCAAGCACCTAGGATGCTTTGAGTGGAGTAGCTAAAGCATCAAGACCTTCCACTTGGGTGGCATGTTAATAGCTAAATCATAGGTACAAGACAAGGCGTAAGGGCTGCTAGTTCTTTGGAAGTTTTGGCACTTGTGTCAGAGAAGTTTTCTCTAGTAGGTATTCGGGTGCAAAAGACTCTAGAGTAGTGAGGGCAATAGGATTGTAATTCTTACATTGTACATGGGCACTTGGTTAGTGCACCAATAGGTCGATGCATAAGAGTGCCCGAGGGAAGCATTGGAGACTTGTATTCTAGGGTGTGCCAGGACATGCAATTCTTGGTAGTTTTCTCATTTAGGAAAGCTTTAGAGTATAGTAGAGCATGGATCGAAGTATGCCTTAAGTGCCAAGGTGTTTGTGGCAAGGCCATAGTGTGCTAGTGACAAAACCGAACGAGCCAAATAGGGAAACACTTGGCCGAAGAGGAAAAAGACAAGCTTGTATCTATGCTATTAATAAACAAGGACTTATTCACTTACTCCCCAAAGGATATGCTCAGAATAAATCCAGACATAATCCATCATAGCCTAAAAGTAAGTCCCGAAGCTAAATCCATTCGACAAAAAAAGTGTAGCATGTCCTTACACAAGAATGATTTCATTGAAAAAGAAATTCAACAACTCTTGGAAGCCAGTATAATTAGGGAAGTTAAATATATTGATTGGCTTAGCAACATCATTATTGCCACCAAAGAAGGAAGTAACAAACTTTAAATATCTATCAACATCAAGAGTGTCAATGATGCTTGTCCTAAAGACTCATATCCCCTACCTTCAACTGATCAACGAGTACATTCCACAGTTGAATACAGGTTATTGAGCTTCCTCAATGCATTCGGTGGGTATCAAAAAATTTGGATGAACCTTGAAGATGAGGAAAGAACAACATTTATAACCAACATAGGAACATGCTACCACATGAGAATGCCGTTTAGCCTTAAGAATGCAGGAGCCATATATCAGAGGCTGATGAACAAGGTGTTCAACTCCTAGATTGGGAGGAATATGAAAGTATATGTCAATGATATAATAGTTAAAAGAAAAATATTAAACAATCATATCACGAACTTATAGGAAATGTTCCAGTAGCTCCGAACATTTGGAATTCATCTTAATCCTGAAAAATGTGTATTCGAGGTAACAACTGGCAAGTTCCTTGGTTTAATGGTATCTAAGTGAGGCATAGACACTAACCGAGAAAAAGTCAAAACCCTACTTGGATCCCGAACACCCACATCTGACAAGGATATGTAGAGGCTCACTGGGAGAAAAATGGGCTTAGCAGATTCATATCCAGATATGGAGACCAGTGTTGACTTTTCTTCGAGTTACTGACCAAGGCATCAAAAAGTGACATCAGGTTAGGTTCTAAAGAACACCATTGGAGTGAAGAGTGATAGAAAGCTTAGGAAAAAATTAAAAATTACTTGTCCCACTTACTGACACTTCGGTAACCCAAGGAAGGAGAACCTCACATACTTTACCTCACCATTCACAAAAAAGCAGTAAGTTCGGTCTTTGTTAGGGAGGAAGGAAGAAAGCAATGGCTAGTGTACTACATCAGAAAATCTTTGCACGAGGCCAAGATAAGATGTCAGGGCCTAATTCACCCCTACCCTCAACCTCTTAGGAGGTTTTAATCAGCCAGTTGCTTTGATATGATGAATTAGGACATGACAAGTGGGATGCTTAACCCCAAATTTTAGTTCTTAACAAGATAGGACTTAGGTGGTAGTTACCAATTAAATTATCTTATGAAGTCCTATTACGTTTCTAGTTTAATAGTTTAAGTTACAAGTTTAACACATTAAGTTAAAAGTTTATTTTATTACCTTTGTGAGTGCACTCAACTTAGCTTACCTTGTTACCTATTGGGTACACATGAGTAGGTGTAGGTGGGCTTGTGTATGTGCTTGTATGTGTGTGCTGTAGTGTACTTAGGAGGCTTGCTTGTAGTGTATCATACATGCACATGTTTATGCATACAACCATACATACAACCCTACATACATTCATACTAGGTTGATTAGTTAAAAACCATGCATGCATTTTTCTAGTCCATTTCACTTAGTGCACCTAAATGCTTACTTAAGCCCAGTATGTACAACTAAGGCACAAGCCATACACTCCCCTGAGTTCCTATGCCAAACATATGTACATATATTTACACAACAAAATTTGGCATCCTAGGAACTACATGGAAAAAAGTTACATACATCCAAAAGTTAAGCCATTATAGAAGCATATATGTTACACATGACATAAGTTCAAATAGTTTCTTGGCCCACTGTCACTTTAACTTCTACTTTCACTTGGCACTTTGGCCAAAGCTATCTTATTATCCTCTAGTCTTTACCCATACTAATATGGATCCAAAAGTAGCAAGACCCACTATAGGCATCAAAGCCTACAATTCAGTAAATAACCATTAGTCCAAATCATAGAACTCTATCAATCTTTGTTTCATAATCCAATAAACCTAAGCCATACCTCCTTGAACATATACCTCTCCAAGAGGTTCCTTAGCACCTAATCTTCCACTTCTTTACATGAAATGGGTAGAAAATGGTAATGAGTACATAGGTACTCGGTAAGGATTCAATTTAGCACCTAGTGCCTACACAATGTTCTAAACATTGTTATTCATATAAACCTCCAATTTGACCATTTTAATCTACAACCAAAGTCAAAGAAAACACAAAAGAGACCAGGTATAACACAAGATACTTATATATACAATTCAAAGGTTAGCACAAGCAAACAATCAAAGAAGCATGCAAACACACACACAACATACTTGGTTTCACTTAAACTTAGCAAGCATTTCTTTCTTTCAACTTAGCAAGTGATCACTTTGATTAGAATCAATTTAACATGAACATAGAGGTCCAAGTAATTGAACAAGTTTGGCCATGCTTTATCAAAAGCTTAATGCTTGTGAAAAGTAAACTAGCTAGCTCACCATAGTGCGTAATGCACACATAGACCATCAACATAGCTCCTAGGTTCATTTGGCCATAGCGATCCCTTAGGGCACCATTCTTCCCTTCAAAATCTAGGAGAGGAACCTTCATATGAACGCTTACCTAGCTTAAATTTTAGTAGAAAAGAAGCTTGAACACATCAAACACCACAGATGCCAGCTTGGCCTACCTATAAGCCACCATGTCTTAGTTTTATTTCCTTTTGCTTTCTTTGCTTCTCTAACTTGTTTATTTGTTCTACAGGATGTCTCAGCCAGGTTTTCTATTACCCATTCTGGGGTAGTCCAGTTTGTTAGTATTGTGCCCAAAAAGCCAATCATGAGATGATTGTATTTTTGCACATTGAGTCATGATATTTTATTGAGGCATTAATCCAGCAATTATGTTTGTTGTTTTGTTTCTGCGTAACGTAATAAGCATAATTGTAACCCTAGAATAATGATATTCTTAAACATCCCTAGTCTAGTATTATTGTGGAGCGGGTTGCAATAATACATAATGACTAGCATATGTGGAGACTAATATGAGATATCTAGTCTACATATGGGTACAAGTTGGAGAACTTGTGTACTGGACCGACCCACCATGAGAACACTTCATGGATCGTTATATGAGTGTCATAAGTGATTCTCATAGTGATCATGGTATATGTAGTCCTTCGACCTAAGATCATCAAGGTTCCCTACATGTGAGTCACATACTTTGATACTTTCCTTTGTTGCTCGTAACTGAGTGAACTTGAAGGAGGTCATTGGGTATGTCACATATCATGCGGAGGGATTTGTATGATCAAGATGGGATTTGTCCCTCCTATGTAACGGGAGTGATATCTTTGGGCCCCTTGATAGAGTGAGACTTAGAAAATGCATGGCCATGCTCGGATGAGTTGATATATGATATCAATGTCATCAGTTTAAGTTGGTCTACTCGGTAATCAAGAAACCAAAGATTGGGCTATACGAGAGTGACACATTCCATGTCTCGTGCTTAGTCTTGATATCTTGGACAAAGGGACAATGGCATATATCGGTGATGATCATAAAGGTTTAGTCGATTCACCGACAATCTTGTCACTTGGGTAGCAATGATGTGTTGCTAGACACCGCTCATTGCTTATGATCATAAATGTGATTTATGATCATTGCCAACATGGCAAGAGCCTATTGGGTCGCACACATAGAGCTATTTGGATCATTAGAGTGCATGGGCTAATTATTTGGGTTATGGTTTCACTTTAATTTCGTATTAATAATGGGCCCAAGGAGTTGAGCCATTATTAAGCCCGAAATTAAATCCTAATTGGATTAGGGCTTTGAAACCCATTAGGCCTGGAAGTTGAGTCTCACTATAAATACAACTTTTAAGTGAGAAATTCGCAGGTCTCCTTGCCCTAGCCTCCAAAAAGGACAGCCGCACTCTTCTCTTGCAATTCCTTGGAGGACGCAAGCTAGCACTGCGAGCGCAAGAGAAACGCATCTGCCGGGACGTGGTGGAAGTGTGGTGATCCCGAGAGGCTCGTGTGGATACCATAGAGAGCCTGAACACGTCAACTGTTCAGGTTTTGTGATTCGACTCTACAGTTGAGTGAGAGATCTCAACCGAAAATTAGGTATGAAATTTTCGAACACCCGGTTTACCCCGTTTCACTTGGATCCTGGAGGGTTTCGGTTAAATTCCGCTGCGCTGTTTGGCTCCCGAAACCCAACACAGTTTTGGTGCCAAAACTGTGCATTTCAACTCCCAGGATTGGTGTGCCATGTAGGTCATCAAAACAACACCCTTGGTGTACATACTCAAGTGACCCTCTTGAGCACTATGCAAATACATGCATATTGATCTAACCATAACACACGTATTTACATTTATATACACTATGGCTGTTAAGAAGGAAAACACTCGCACAAGTCTTAGTTTTGGCTTCCACACATTAGGCAATCTTGTTAAGTTCTAGTGATCAGCCACTGCACTTGTAACTTCCACTAACAAACTGTATCATTCTGGCCATTTTACCCCATATTTTATTTGCACCATTATCAAGTAGAGACTTAGATCAAACCAAGGAATTTTTTTTTACATCAATACCCCACCTATGGACAAAGTTATGGATTTTTGAAATTGGTTACAAAATTCTGACCAAATGAACAGTAACTTAGCCAACTTTGCAATGTCATATCCTTGGCTACAGGGCTCCAAATTCAGAAATTCCAAATTCCAGTTCAACCTCTAGATTTTTTCTAGGCGTGGTAATAATTTCATACCAAGATTCTTTCTACACATGGAGATATAGAACTTTAAGTCCAAAGTCAAAATTCTGGTCACTTTATGACCATTTTGCCCGTACAAAATTTCGTAAGTGTGCAAACACTTCATTCACAAAGGGAAAGCCCTCCAAAGCTACCCCATATATGTTCATTACAGATATGAATTACATGCTCTTGCATCTAGCAACTTTATGTGGCCAAAACAGAATTTACAAGTAAGCAGCCTATCATTCCCACTTAAGTAGCTTTGCACCACATCACTTACGTAGCCAAAACATTACTCAAATGTTCACATACTTGTCTCATCTTACATACAATAAATCTAAATGCATACATGCACTACATAATGGTCTTAACTCAGCTAAATAAACACCCTAAGTTACAGGAGTGCCTGAGATACAATGGACTCCAGAAAAAGGATGCTGGACAGCTGCTGCATACCACAATAAGTACCACCATTAAAAATACCAAATGTGCTCCTAAAATCCTCAAAATTTCCAGATCATAACTAGACATATGGAAGTTCATGTACCTGAAGTTTCAGCTTAAAAATCAAACCAAAAATGTCATTTAGAATGTGATCTTTCTGCTGGACCTGAAATGATAGAATTGAGGGGAGTATGTTTCATTGAGAAACTTAGTAAGGGTAACACTTGGTTTCAATAGGCAATGTGACCATCATCAAAACCTACATCCAAAGAGACTAAACCAAAAAAATGATAGTGCATATATACATGTTGTAGCAACCAAATGCGGCAGCCATTCACAACAAACAAACACATAAAATGTGGCAGCAACATATACCATAGGTTAGTCCATAAAACACATAATAAACATAACCAAATCAGTATGGCAGCCCTCCTCAAGCTAATGCTTGGTCTTAGGAAGATTTTAACAGTAGTTAGTACTAACTTTGGGCTCTAGAAGCCCTCATTTCACTGCCATCATTGTGGACTTCACACTAGGTCACAAAACCTTCACTAAGTGCACTCCCCTCACTAAGCTTGGTTCATCAAGCTCATGGCTCTCTTCCAAGCTTAGCCCTAGCTCCATGGTTGCTGGAAAATACAGAAAACAATCCATGAGAGGAAGAGAACTGTTACCACCTCACAAAAATGGGAGAATTACAAGTGTCATAATGGCTAAAAACCATTATATTGTGTAATTCTCACCATAGTGATTGTAGTGTGGGGGGTAAAAGGTATGATCAACACCACCTTAAAAGTGTTCCAAGTTGGTAACTTGTTTGTCAAGCAACCTATGGACTTTTTTGTAAGGTTTTGGAAATTCAGGTACTCAATTGCAAAACTCTCAGGAAAGAGACTTGGAGAGTTATGGGAAGGATATAAATGGTATGAAAGTTCTATTAGAGGACCAAATTACTCATGGAAGAAAAGTTTGGACAAAGGAAACACTAAAGGCAATAAGGACCTAAATGTCCTAGTGTAAACCTTAAGATGTTCAAGCTTTTGACTTAAGCCTAAGGGTGAAATTTTGGGGTTATCCCACCATGGTGGTGGCAGCCATGACTTGATAATTAGTCAAAAATGTTGGGAACGTGTGTACCAATGAGTTTAGGAAAAAGAAACCATAATTAGTGAGAAAGAAAATGACATAAAGCAAGGTTAAGCTTGTTAAGTGTGTTTTGTCCCCTTAAGCTCATTTAAGGCCATTTAAGTGGCCAAATCACTTATCCCTCTCTCATTTTCGTCTTCCCCCAGCCCAAGAACACATCCATACTTCCTCCATAGCCACCACACCTTCAAACTTGCAATTGATTGAAATTGAAGGCAAAAGGAAGCAATTGGAAGCAAACTAGAGCTATTTCTTGGAAACTTCATGGATCAAGCTTGATTTTCGGCCTACCCAATTTGGTAAGGGATCTCTTGCTCTCATGGCTTGTTTTCTGAAATTTTCAACCATCCATGGAGCTAGGGCTAAGCTTGGAAGAGAGCCATGAGCTTGATGAACCAAGCTTAGTGAGGGGAGTGCACTTATTGAAGGTTTTGTGACCTAGTGTGAAGTGCACAGTGATGGCAGCGAATTTTGGGTTTCTAGAGCCCAAAAGTTAGTACTAACTAGTGTTAAAATCCTCCTAAGACCAAGAATTAGCTTGAGGAGGGCTGCCATAGTGAATTGGTTATGTTTATTATGTGTTTTATTGACTAACCTATGGTTATTGTTGCTGCTGCATTTCATGTGTTTGTTGGTTGTGAATGGCTGCTGCATTTGGTTGCTATATCTTGTATATATGAATTATGGTTTTTGTGTTTAAGTGTCTTTGGATTCAGGTTTTGATGATGGTCACATAGCCCATTGAAACCAAGTGTTACCCTTACTAAGTTTCTCAATGAAACTTACTCCCCTCAATTCTGTCATTTCAGGTCCAGCTGAAAGATCACCTTCAAACTAACCATTGTGGTTTGATTTTTAATCTGAAATTCAAGGTACATTGAGTTCCATGTGTCTAGTTATGATCTGGAAATTTTGGTGATTTTAGGAGCACATTTGGTATTTTTAATGGTGGTACTTATTGTGTTCTGCAGCAGCTGTCCAGCATCCTTTCTGGAGTCCATTGTGTCTCAGGCACTCCTGTAACTTAGGGTGTATATTTAGCTGAGTTAAGGCCATATTGTAGTGCATGTATTCATGTACATGTATTGTATGTAAAATGAGAGAAGTATGTGAACATGTGAGTATTGTTTTGGCCACATAAAGTTGTTAAAATAAAGGAAATTTAATTCCTATGTGTAATGGACATATATGGGATAGCCTTGGAGGGTTTTCCCCTTGTGAATGAAGTGTTTGCGTGGTTTGGAAAAATTATATGGGCAAACTGGTCCAAAAGTTACCAGAATTTTCACTCTGAACCTAAAGTTTAATATCTCCCTGTGTAGAATGAATCTTGGTATGAAATTTTGACCACGCCTAGAAGAAATTTAAATGGTTAACTGGGATTTATAATTTATGGATTTAGAGCCCTGTATCCAAATATATGACGTTGCAAAGTTGGCTGAGTTACTGTTCTTTTGGTCAGAATTTTGTAACCAACTTAAAAAATCCATAAATTGGTCCATAGGTGGGCTATTGATTTAAAACAGAATTCCTTGGTTTGCTCTAAGTCTCTACTTGATAACGGATCAAATAAAAAATGCTGGTATGTGGCTAGAATGATACAGTTTATTAGTGGAAATTACAGGTGCAGTAGCTGGTCACTAGAACTTAACAAGATTGCCTAATGTGTGGTAGCCAAGATTAAGACTTGTGCTAGTGTTTTCCTTCTTTGCTGCCATGGTGTGCATGAAATGTGAATATGTGTGTGATGGTTGGACCAATATGCATGTATTTACATAGTGCCCAAGAGGGCCACTTGGGTATGCACACTAAGGGTAGTGTTCTGATGGCCTACAGAACATTACCAATCCTAAGAGTCTAAATGCACAATTTTTGGCACCATAATTGGACTACCCCGGAGTGGGTAACAAGAACCCTTACCTTGATGGGTATGTTAAAATTGGAGCTTGATCCTAGGTGCACTCAAGCAATAGCACCAAATAGCTTCCAATTGTGCTTCCTTGACTTCAATTGCAAGTAGTTTTGAGTTTGAAGCTATGGTGGCTATGGAGGAAGTGTGGCTGTGTTTTTGGGATGGAAGAGGATGAAAATGAGAGAGAGAGAAGTGATTTGGCCACTTAAATGGGCTTAAATGAGCTTAAGGGCACAAAACACACTTAACAAGCTTAACCTTGCTTTATGTCATTTTTCTTCTCAGTAATTATGGTTTCTTTGTCTTAAACTCATTAGTACACATGTGCCCAACTCTTTTTTACTATTTATCAAGTCTTGGCTACCTCCCCCATGGTGGGATAACCCCACAATTCCACCAGTAGACTTAAGTCAAAAGCTTGAACACCTTAAGGTTTACACTATGACATTTAGGTCCTTAATGCCTTAAGTGTTTTCTTTGTCCAAACTTGTCTTCCAAGAGCAATTTGGTCCTTCAATAGCACTTTTATACCTTCATATTCTTCCCATAACTCTCCAAGTCTCTTTCTTGAGCGTTTTGCAATAAAGTACCCAAATTTCCAAAAGCATACAAAAAAGTCCGCAGGTTGCTTGACAAACAAGAAATCCTTAAAGCTTTTCTTGGGGACCAAGTTATTACACTTCAATCACTATGATGAGAATTACACAATATAATGGTTTTTAGCCATTATGACACACTTGTAATTTTCCAATTTTTGTGTGGTCGTAACATTTTCCAAGGCTGGAAACTACTATAAATGTAGAGGAAACAACCCTTGGAATGGACTTAATGTCCAAGTGGTGAGGGTTTGCCAAAATGGCGTTGGCGGCCAATTAAATTTTGACTACTTTTGGTCAAACTCTCCATAAATCACTTGAATCATTTTGGTTATCCTATTGACCTAGTTAGCCATCTTAGTGACATTTTAGGCACCTAGTTTGCCTTTAAATTCAGCCAATTTAGCCACCAAATTTTCACTTGAAGTTAGGTACATTTTAAGTGCACCTGAGAGCCCTTTAGGGCACCCTAGGGTGTCCCCTATGGCTTTCATGTGTTCTCCTCTTTTGTTTGGCCTACATTGTAGCGCTCATTTTTATTTGAATGTCAAAGATTAGGCCCACACAATGCTTCACAAAAGACTTAGCCTTAAAGCCTCTAAATTCACAAGGGTTCATACGAGGGTGTGCCTAAGAGCCACCTTTTGCTCTTTCTTGGTGTTATCTTAGTGCTCTTTGTTTCTTTACAACTGTCCCTCAAATTATTAGGCTAATTTCCAAAGCCTATCTTGCCACTTAGTTTCAGCCATTTTTACCTTGCAAGTATAGCACTTTCTCTCATGTTCCACTTGTCATGCCCAACATAGCCCCTGGCCCATTTGAGAGGTTTAGAACCTCAAAATAATGGTTAAAACATTCAATTATGTCTATCAGATTTAGTTTAGAAACTGGTTTCACAAGTACGTAATGCACAATAGACATAAGGGCTTAAGCCACTTTGGCGCAGCTGGGACACAATGGAGGGGCATTGGGCTGTGCCCTAGGCATGCCAGGACACATGGGCAAACACATACTTAGGACACATACATAGCACCTAGCTTGTAAGTCACTTAAAAAGATTTGTGCTCTTAGAAAGAAGCTAAGTACCTAGGCGGGTTTCATGCTAGATTCATCAGAAGAATCATTCATTCATCGAGTATATGTATGACAACCAAAACACCAGCTTTAGTTTTGAAAATATAGGTTTACATGCACATGTCTTGGACACACAGAAGTTTTGGTAGGCCTGCCATTAGCCACCCTAGTGCACATAGTGCCCAAAATTTCTCAAACACATACTAGGGCACTTAACTTCTGAAAGTGCCAATACTCGAGCAACAATCACTTTATTCCATTAGCTAACATACAAACACAACATACATATGCATCCATCTCTAAGATTTTCAACTTACAAACACATAAGTTCTAGTGAGCCTACCATAGGCTACTCATACTAGTACTACCCGAAACATCCATACATACACAACACAGGCATCTTCACCATAACATAACTTAGGCATTACATGTGCACATGTACCTAACTTACATAAGATCATCAAACAAGTACATAGGTCTTGGTAAGCCTACCAAGAACATCAAAATGCACTATAACCCAAAAGTACCCAATACACATGCCATTGCACTTAAGCATACCCGAAAGTGATCAATACCAGCTGAAACATGATTATACTCTCTAAAATAAGTCCAACCATCATACACATAACCAACAAAGCATGCCACAACATATATGCCATGGTACACATCCAACCTCACTAGACTTTGTTCCCATAACTCTAGACACACAATGCGTGAAAGAAATGAAATCATGTTCATTAGATTGGTACATAAGCAAACTCCTAGCCCTTAGAATATTGAGCAAAACCATATGCTAACAAAATACCTTCACAAACCCAAAAAAGTGTAGGTCACTTTTGGCTTTATTACTTCTCAAGCAAACCTTTTCCTACACATATAAAGTGGGGCAACTCAATAAGGATCCGATATGGCTTCCGAAGCCTAACATAGGTTAAGTACTAGGTTAACCGAAACTAAACTCCAAGCACCTACAATCAAAGACTAGAAATAAAGCACAATACATGTATATACATAATAATTAAGCAATATCTAAGAGGTTAGCATGTACAAACAAACAAAGAAGCACACATTAACACACACACCACGAAACACTAGCCATATGGCCTAGCAAGAATGATTCATAACCATAGACATTTGGTCAAATCCCTAGGCATTTCTACCCCAATATAAGAGCTCAACAAACCTTATAATTGAGTTGGCCTCCTCAATTATAGCTCCTAATTCTTGCCATATTCATAGCTAATTAGCAATTCATATAGATGCCAAAACATCCTTAGCCCTTTACAACTTCGCAGGATCCATTGGCAATAAAACCATCACCTAAGAGTCTAGTAATCACCAGTTCACCATAGTTCATCCATAAAGCTTAGTGAATATGTGGAAATCCTTAGCTTGACTTAGCAATTCTTATTGCCCAAAAGCTTGAAGCAAAGAATGTGCCTTTCCTTTTCTTGTTGTTGATAGAACTAGTCTTCCAAGATCAAATGGCTCACGAATCCATTCTCACCACAAGCTTTCCTTCTTGATTTGCCTTGGTTGCACCAAGAACCAACATGAACACCTCAAGAATAGTTCCATGAGCTTGATCAAGCCTTCAACAATGATGGAGCAACTAGATGTGGGATGCAATGGAGAATGGAAACATGTGAGCGCTCAGTTGAGGACAAGTGGCGTTAAATTGGCTTAACGCTAACTTAAGCAAGTATAAAACTTGCATGAATCATTTGAGTCCCCACATGAAAGATTTTCTCACTTAGGTCTTGCGATAGGTTTGCAAATAGGTCCTTCACTTTCACAAAGCATCATTTGCATGACTTACTTCTCGGCCAAGTAATTTTTATGAATCCAAAAGGTTCAAACGTTCAACCTTCACTCAAGCTTTAATCAAAACATTATTTCCTAAGTTCAATGGGCCCAACTCTTAAGTAATTCACATTACTTAAGCCTTTAATCCTCATAGCCCAAGGCTATCACTTAAGAAATTAAGGGCATTACACTACTAATGTGCACTTAGGACGTCCTTAAGGCATCCCATAGGTACTTGGCCTGTTATGGCCCCTTTATCTTCATGTCCATGACTTGCATCACTTATCTACACCATGCATGTACATCATATGCACATCAAAATCACTGCCCATGGCCTATGCAAGTCACAGAGATGACATTTTCTCCCCTTTAAAGAATTTGGTCCTCCAAGTTCTAAAGCAACTTATAAAGTAGTTCCCAATATCTCTTGAGCATTTTTGTCTCAATTTCCCATGTAGCTTTTTGCTCAAAATAGTGAGTCCATTGAATCTTGACCATGGTTATCCATCTACTTCTTAACTTTTTTACATGACTAGCTAACACCTTTATGGGTTATTCCTCATAGGTAAGATTAAGAGTTATTGGGATGTTAAAAGTTGGTATTACCTGTTGTGGGTTAGATAAGTGCTTTTTAAGCATACAAACATGAAAAGTATCACGTATATGACCTAACTCTGATTGTAAGTCCAGCTTATAAGCCACATTGCCAATCCTAGCCAATACCTGGAATGGCCCAAGGTATCTGGGAGCTAATTCACTTTTCCTGCCAAATCTCGTAACTCCCTTCATTGGAGATACATTGATCCATACATGGTCCCCTGGTTGAAATTCCATATCCTTTCTTCTCTTTTGATTGGCGTAGGTCACTTCTTGATTGTTGGCAACTTTGATCCTTTCCTCGATCGCCTGAATCTTTTTAGTGATTTCATGAATTAGTTCTGGCCCTGTCTTAATCTTGTCTTTAGGGTCTTGCCAATAGTAAAGAGTGATACCTTTCCTTCCATCAAAGCCTCATAAGGTGCCATCTTTATTACTGAGTGATAGCTATTGTTATAGGAGAACTTTATCAAGCTTAGGAGTTGGTCTCATTCTCCTTTAAAGTCTATTACACAACACCTTATCATATCCTGAAGGACTTGTATGGTTCTCTCTATTTGCCCATCTGTTTAAGGATGGTAAGTTGAACTTATTTTCAGTTGAGTACCTAATGCCTGTTGCATTGATCTCCAAAATTTGGATACAAATCTTGGGTCTTTGTCTAAATCTATGTCATCTAGGATACTATGTAATCTCACTATTTCTTTAATAAATAGATGTACAAACCTATCCAAAGGATCTGGGAGATTAGTGGATAAAAAGTGAGTTGATTTTGTAAGCATATCCACAATCGCTGAGATGGTATCATGCTTTCTTCTGGTCATAGGCATACTCACTAAGAAAACCATAAATATAGATCTCCATTTTCTTTCTGGTGTGGGCAAGCTTTGTAACTTGCCCCCTGGTTTTTTATGTTCTACTTTGCCTGTTGGCACATATCATATTTAGACACAAATGTGCCAATTTATTGTTTCATATTTGGCCACCAAAAGTTTTTCTTTAAACTTTGATACATCTTCATAGTTACAAGGTCTATGTTTATTTCACTGGAATGAGCTTCTTTTAGGACTTGTTCTCTTAAATTATACCTTCTAAGTACATAAATCTTGTCTTGGAAGTACAATAATCCTTGCCTATTAGAGAATCCTTGAAATAGCTTTCCATGTCTTTGACCAGATATTCTAGCAAAGATCTGTAACTTGCTGTTGTGCTTTCTGTATTTCTATCTTCCAGGCTAATTGGATGGTTATTGTTCTCAATTAGGCTTGTTCCTATTCTAGCCACTTGTTAGCCAAACAAGTCAGGCTATTAAGTTCATTTTGTGCTTTTCCTTCTCCATGTTTTAGAATACCTGTATATTTTCTGCTTAAAGCATTAGCTACTTTATTAGCTTTGCCTTCTGTGTACTCAATAGTACATTGAAAATCTTTTAGGTATTCTAGAAATCTTCTTTATCTCACATTTAACTATTTTTTAGTGAAGAGCTAGTTGAGACTTTTATGGTTAGTGAAGATTTAGAACTTATTACCTAGTAGGTAATGTCTCCACTGTTTCTAGAAAAGATCACAGCTACAAGTTCTAGGTCATGTACTGGATAGTTCTTTTCATATGGTCTCAATTGCCTTGATCTATAGGCTATGGCTTGCTTTTCTTGCCTTAGCACACACCCTAATCCCACAATAGATGCATCTATGTAAACCTTAAAAGGTTTGTGGGGATTAGGCAATATTAGCACAGGGGTTGAAGTAAAACTTATCTTTAAGTCCTTGGAAGCTTTTCTCACATTCTTCTAACCATTCAAACTTCTGCCCTTTTCTTGTTAACATGGTTAGAGGGTCTGCCATTACAAAAAATTTGGGTACAAATCTTCCATAATAGACAGCTAACCCCAAGAAGCTTGTTATTTCCCTTACATTTTGGGGTTGTTTCCATTGTAAGATAGCTTCAATCTTTTTTGGATCTATAGCCATTCCTTGCCCATTTATCGCATGGCCTAAAAATTTAATTTGGTTTGTCCATAAATGGAATTTATTTAGTTTTCCATGTAGTTGGTGTTTCTTCAACACATCTAGCACTACTCTTAAGTGCTTCTCAAGCTCCTTCTCATCTTTTGAATATACTAAGATATAATCTATAAAGATTACCACAAAGTGGTCTAGATATGGTCTAAATATGCTCTACATAAGATCCATGAAAAAGGTTGGAGAATTAGTAAGCCCAAAAGGCATTACTCTATATTCAAAATGACCATATCTAGTCTGCAAAGCAGTCTTAGGAATGCCTACTTCCTTGACCCTTAACTAAAAGTATCCTGATCTGAGATTAATCCTTAAGAAAGCTGTAGCTCTTAGGAATGCCTACTTCCTTGACCCTTAACTGAAAGTATCCTGATCTGAGATTAATCCTTAAGAAAGCTGTAGCTCTCTTAAGTTGATTAAATAAGTCCTCAATTCTAGGGGGAGGATACTTATTCTTTACAGTCATAGGATTGAGTTTTCTATAGTCAATGCATAAACTAAGAGTCCCATCTTTCTTTCTTACAAACAGCATTGGGGCACCCCAAGGAGACACACTTGGCCTAATGAATATTTTCTCAAGGAGTTCATCCAACTTGCTTCTTCAATTCATTCCTCTCAGGAATTGCCATCCTGTAAGGTGTAGCAGATACAAGAGTTGTTCCTAGAGCTAATTTGATCTCAAATTTTATTTCCCTCAAGGGAGATAAGCTTGGCAACTCAGAAGGAAATACTTATGGAAATTTCTTCACAATAGAAATCTTGTCTAACTGAGTTTTATTTTCTTTATCATTTAAGTCCATATGTTCTTCTTTAGGAAGTGTTGCCATACAATCCATTACTTTTTCTTGTCCAACATCACATTTTATTGAGTTTTTTAAAGAAAGTTCTATTGATCCTGGTGTAGGGGTTCAGGAAACAAACAAGTGCAGCAAAATATAACCGAAATCCTCCAGGATCCATGTAAAATGTGGTAAACTGGGTGTTAGAAATTTTTCATACCTAATTTGTTAAGATCTTTCACCCAACTGTTGAGTTGAATCACAAAACCTGAACAATTGATGTGTTCAAGCTTTCTACGGTATCCACACAAGCTTCTTAGGATCAACATGCCTCCACCATGTCTCGGTAGATGTATTGCTCTTGTGCTCGCAGTGCAACCTTGTGTCCTCAAAAGAATGGCAAGGGAGGCTAGGGAAAAAGCTACGAATTTCTCACTATATGATGTATTTATAGTGAGACTCAACTTCCAAGCCTAATGGGTTTCAAAGCCCTAATCCAATTAGGTTTAATTTCGGGCTTAATAATGGCCCAACTTTTTGGCCAATTATTAATACCAAATTATCATGAAACCATAACGCAAATAAATTAGCCTACGCACTCAAGTAATCCAAATAGGTTTTATGTGTGTGACCCAATAGGCTCTTACTGTGTTGGCAATGATCATAAATCACATTTATGATCATAAGTAATAAGCTGTGTTTAGCAACACATCATTGCCACCCAAGTGACAAGATTGTCGGTGATTCGACTAAACCTTTATGATCATTATCCATATATGCAATTGTCCCTATGTCCAAGATATCAAGACCAAGCACGAGGCATGGAATTTGTCATTCTCATATAGCCCAATCTTTGGTTCTTGATTACCAAGTAGAGTAACTTCAACTGATCACATTGATATCGTATATCAACTCATCCAAGCATGGCCATGCATTTTCTTAGTCTTACTCTATCAAGGGGCCTGGAGATATCACTCCCATTACATAGGAAGGACAAATACCATTTTGATCATACAAAACTCTCCTCACGATATGTGACATACCCAATTACGTCCTTCAAGTTCACTTAGTTACAAGCAACAAAGGAAAGTATCAAAGTATGAGACTCACATGTAGGGAACCTTGATGACCTTAGGTCAAAGGGCTACATATACTATGATCACTTTGAGATTCACTTATGACACTCATATAACAATCCATGTAGCCTTCTCATGGTGGGTTAGTCCAATACACAAGTTCTCCAACTTGTACCCATATGTAAACTACAAATCTCATATTAGTCTCTACATATGCTAGTTGTTATGTATTATTGTAACCCGCTCCACGATAATACTAGACCAGTGACATTTAAGAATATCATTATTCTAGGGTTATAATTATGTTTATTACGTGACACAGAAACAAAACAACAAATAAAATTACTGGATTAATGCCTTAATAAAATATCATGACTTAATATGCAAAATACAATCATCTCATGATTGGCTTTTAGGAACAACACTAAGACCTAGTATTATCAATTTTCTACCTTGACAATCTATGATATCATACCAAGCAGTTTCTAGAATGATCAATTTAGCCCTTAATTCCAGCTTATTTAGCCTAATCACATAGTCTTTGAGAATGTGATGTGAAAACATCATTTCATTTCCAGCTGTCCTAATCATATATATTTGAGGTAATGTTGTAACCTCTAAATTTAATTGTCTTACTAGGTTAGTTGAAATAATGGTAATGGAAACACTAGTAACATAAAGCATAGTGACAGCCAAAGGGCTATCAACCGAAGAACCTTTGTTCCAAGGCACTTGACACCACCCTCGGAGGTCGATATAGCCAACCTTAGACGATCCTCAACACTGCCCTCGATAACATCCTCACCACCACCCTCCTGGTTTAGCCTGATCAACGTCGGGATAAATAGTCTACCACCCTCAACAATAGAGGTGCTCCCCGAACACTATTTAGGTCTTCGATAGACTTCTCCTAGCCACCTTCGGAATTGCCTCTAATCTCGAAGGGGTTCTCGAGCCCCACAAGGATCTTGAAGAAAACAAAAAATGTATGGTCCCCAGCACCACTTACAAGGGACCTCCACATGCCCTTAGGCTCTTGAGCGGAATAACCATCTGAAAATTGCTAGGCAGACCTTCCTCGAAGGTACAAATCATACATAAATGGATCTGGTTGACCACGTATCCTAATCTACTCGGCTAGGAATAACAACCTCTTCACAAGCACCTCTTATAAATACTTAGGAGGCTCCTAGGTAATATGACTTGTGAGAGCTCCCATTCTTCTATTTTCTACTTTCAGCAATTGCTCTCTCTTATACTTACTTGGGCGTTAGAGATTTCTTCCTTAGAAAACACTCTGGGAAGCTCCTAACCACATTCTTCAAGTGTTGTAGGTACTACTCAGGCGAAGTCCTATCGGAGATCCAACATGCCATACATCAAAGATGTCCTTGATTATCATTTGGTGCCATCCGTGGGAACTTATTCCTAGGCCTCGATCGTAGAGACTCAACATTCCAAAGACAAGGGAATTCTGAAGTCCTAGTCCGCAACTAAGCCTCCGACGGCAAATGACGAAGCACCCCCGGAGCCTTCCCTACTAGAGGATGAGAATCCTTTGATGGTTACTATGGGCTTCCTATGCAACCTTTAGCACTCCATAGTGGCCAAAATGACACAGGAACTCAACCAAATATGGCCACATGCATGTTTTCATGCAAGGACCCCTTCCGGAGAAGTGTATCCAGAGAAGGGGTGCAGGTCACTTTGCTGGAGTTCCCTAAATAGGAGCCTCCATGAGTAGTCTTCAAGTAAGTACCCGCCATCTCGTTGGTAGCACACAGCGGGGCCTAGATCCAAGGAACCAAGGTCCTCCTAGTGCTGGAGTCCTTTTCCCCAGGAGAAGATGTTGTCCCCACGTCGTCGAAGTTGCTCGCCTAAAAAAAGGCATCACTACCCGCTTCCACGTTGCTCCTGGCAATGATGAGAAGGTAGCACTACGGTCCTGATAGAGGGGGTCTTGGAAAGCCTGGACAAGGTGGAGAAATAGGTATCTTGACAGCACATCTGGTCAAGGTTATTTGGCACCTTCAATGGAGATGAGTCCCCATTCGTTCGAGCAATAATGGTAACACCGATGCCTAATGACTTCTGGGCACCTTGCCTGGACACTTATGATGGGCGAAATGACCCCAAAGCTCACTTGACCAAGTATAAGAGGAGTATGGTGCTCCATGGGGCTGATGATGCCACCCTCTACAAGTGTTTCCAGGTAACACTTTCGGGACTGGCAACAATATGGTACACCTGCTTGGCACCAGGTACCATCACGGGTTTCCAAGAATTGTCCACCACTTTTACCTAGCAGTTCATAGGGAGTAGGCCGATGGCAATAATGGTCATCCAGATGTTTGACATAGCCCAAAAGGATGGGAAGACCACTTGAGACTATGTCAAGAGATTCAACCAAGAGGTACTTAGTGTTCTAGACTTTTGCCCTGAAATTTGTATCCTGACAATGACTAAAGAGTTGAGGAGGGATTTGCAGCTCTTCTACAAGTTCTCCAAGGATCCCCCGAACACCCTTGGTGAATTTTATCAAAAGGCAGAATGACAAATGACAACCAAAGAACTAAAAATGGGAGGCCCAAAGTTTGAACATCATTAGTTTGAAGGTCAGAATCACCAACCTCCGTCTCATGTCAAGGAGGTAGACCTTGGAGAACTAGGGGGAAAAAGCCAGTGACTTTCACCCCTTTGAACGCTACAAGGACAAACATCCTGGTCGTTTTGGAAAGGCAAGGAACTTCAATTCAACATCTCAAGGCCATGACCTTGGATAACAAAAAGAACATGAAGAAGTATTGCCAATTTCATTGGGACCACGGGCATGATACTGAGGATTGCTTTCAACTGAGGAAGTACATTGAGTCCTTAATTAAACAAGGACAACTTTGGTGCTACTTACGACTACCATCAACTATGTCCCGATAAAAAATAGATGATAAAAGAAAAGGAGAAGATGAGGAGTATCATTCTGATAGATGTCACGCAAATTGAAGTCCGAGAAAACACTCCACCCTCTACTGGGGTGATCCAGACTATAACCACAGGATTACCCTTGGCCGCGAGAAAAAGGAAGGAAAGGGAGGTTGCAATAATGAAGTTCGACAACCTGGTGAACAAGCTCACCTTGAGTGATGGGTCAGTCGTGAAGTTCCCACATCATGGCCCTCTCATGATCATGGCCAAGATTAGAAATTGGGACATTAAGACAGTGCTCATTAACAATGGATCGCACACTGACATCCTATTTACCCACTTATTGCCAAGCTTGGGTATTTCCAAGGGTGACCTCAAAACTATGACCTTACCTACATTCAGGATTGGTCGCTCAGAACTCCCAGTGCTAGGATGGATTGACTTGCCGATAATGTTGAGGGGCACTTCAATCAAGGCAAAGGAAAAACTCTTTGCTTCCACTATAGCAAAATTCATTATCATAGATGTTCCGTCATTATAGAATGCCATCCTCAGCAAGTAGACATAGGGTAGCCTTCACCTCTGAATAGATATGAAGTACATGACGGTCACATTTGCGGTAAAGGAGGGGGACGCAAAGATACTTATTAACCAAGCTAAAGTTTGTAAGGTGTTTGTCAAAGCAAGGTAGAATCCTACCAAAGTGCACATACACACTTTGGGGGAGAAGGGCACAATTACTGAAGATAGTATAGAAAAGGAAAAAGGTGATGTTGATAAAATAGAAACTGAGGATGTAAAGCTAGTCCCTGGCTGAAATACCTGAATTGGGAAGAAACTGGCTGAAGGGGAAAGAGAAAGACTTGTATCCCTTCTATTAATGAACAAAGATCTATTTGCTTACTTCCTGTGGATATGCTTGAAATAAATCCATACATAATCCAGCATACTCTTAAAGTACGGTCCAAACCAAGACCTGTTTGGCAGAAAAGGCATAACCTTTTAGTGTATAAGAACAACTTTGTCATAGCAGAAATTCAATGACTAATAGAGACGGGTATAGTAAGGGAAGTCAAGTACCCAAATTGGCTTAGTAATGTAGTTGTTGCTACCAAGGAAGGGAGTGATAAACTCCGATTGTGGATTGACTTCCAAAACATTAAAAATGCTTGTCCAAAAGACTCATAGCCTCTGCCTTGAATAGACAAACTAGTAGACTCCACTACTGAATATGTGCTACTCAGCTTCCTTGATGCCATCAGCAGGTATCACTAAATTCGGACGAACCCCAAAGATGAAGAAAAAACTGCATTCATCACCAAGGTCAGGTTGTATTGCTATGTTAGAATGCCCTTCAGCCTTAAGAATGTAGGAGCAAAATATTAGAGGTTGATGAACAAAGTGTTCGAATCCCATATCGAGAGAAATATGGAAGTATATGTTGATGATTTGATAGTTAAAAGCAAATTATCTAGTAACCATATGACAGATTTGCAAGAAACCTTCCAACAACTTTGGAACTTCGAAATCCATCTTAACCCTGGAAAATTGGTGTTTGGAGTAACAGCAAGCAAATTCCTTGGCTTGATGGTGTCCCAAAGAGGAATAGATGCCAATCCAGAGAAAGTTAAGACCTTAATCATGTTCTAAACTCCCAGAACTACCAAGGATATTCAAAGGCTTACAGGAATAATAACAGCCCTTGGTAGATTCATCTTTAGATATATAGATCAATGTTGACCATTCTTCAAAGCACTTACTAAAACAACAAAAAATGAAGACAACATCGATACCGAAGATTACCCTCGGAATGAAGAGTGTCAAAAGGCTTGGGATGAACTCAAACACTACTTATCCTATCTAGTGACACTTCAGCAACCTAGGGAGGGCAAACTACTCATCCTTTACCTTACAATCACAAGCAAAGTAGTAGCTCAGTTCTAGTGAGGGAAAAAGAAGGAAAATAGTGGCCAGTGTACTATGTTAGCAAATCCTTGCAGGTGCTAAAGCTAGGTACTTTATGCTTCAAAAGGCCATCTATGTTTTAGTAACGGTAAGCAGGAGATTATGGCCTTATTTCCAAGGACATTCTATTGTAGTCCAAAGCAACCTACCTCTTCATGGTGTCCCAAAGAGGAACAGATGCCAATCCAGACAAAGTTAAGACCTTACTCATGTTCTAAACTCCCAGAACTACCAAGGATATTCAAAGGCTTACAGGAATAATAACAGTCCTTAGCAGATTCATCTTTAGATATAGAGATCAATGCTGACCATTCTTCAAAGCACTTAGTAAAACAACAAAAAATGAAGACAACCTCGATACCGAAGATTACCCTTGGAATGAAGAGTGTCAAAAGGCTTGGGATGAACTCAAACACTACTTATCCTATCTAGTGACACTTCAGCAACCTATGGAGGGTAAACTGCTCATCCTTTACCTTGCAATCACAAGCAAAGTAGTAGGCTCAGTTCTAGTGAGGGAAAAAGAAGGAAAATAGTGGCCAGTGTACTATGTTAGCAAATCCTTGCAAGTGCTAAAGTTAGGTACTTTATGCTTCAAAAGGCCATCTATGTTTTAGTAACGGTAAGCAGAAGATTATGGCCTTATTTCCAAGGACATTCTATTGTAGTCCAAAGTAACCTACCTCTTCATGGTGTCCCAAAGAGGAACAGATGCCAATCCAGACAAAGTTAAGACCTTACTCATGTTCTAAACTCCTAGAACTACCAAGGATATTCAAAGGCTTACAGGAATAATAACAGCCCTTAGCAGATTCATCTTTGGATATAGAGATCAATGCTTACCATTCTTCAAAGCACTTACGAAAACAACAAAAAAATGAAGACAACCTCGATACCGAAGATTACCCTTGGAATGAAGAGTGTCAAAAGGCTTGGGATGAACTCAAACACTACTTATCCTATCTAATGACACTTCAGCAACCTAGGGAGGGCGAATTGCTCATCCTTTACCTTGGAATCACAAGCAAAGCAGTAGGCTCAGTTCTAGTGAGGGAAAAAGAAGGAAAATAGTGGCCAGTGTACTATGTTAGCAAATCCTTGCAAGTGCTAAAGTTAGGTACTTTATGCTTCAAAAGGCCATCTATGTTTTAGTAACGGTAACCAAGAGATTATGGCCTTATTTCCAAGGACATTCTATTGTAGTCCAAAGTAACCTACCTCTTCAGGATGTCATGAAGAAGGTAGACCATTCAGGCACCTATCAAAATGGTGTATTGAGCTCAGGGAGTATGACATTATGAACGAACTATGAAAGGCAATAAATGCTCAAGCCTTACCAAATTTTATTGTCAAATTACCTGACACAGAAGATATTCCCAATAACCTTGGAGCCCGAGTGGACATTGTTCATAGATGGTACTTCAAGATCAGGACACTAGGGTGCCGAAGTGGTACTCCAAGGTCCTGAAGGTATGGAAGCATCAAAGGCTATCAAGTTCGGATTCCATGTAACCAACAATGTTGTGGAATATGAAGTTCTCATAGTAGGCTTATGATTGTCAAGGAGAATAGGCTTAAGAAATCTTAAGGTCCATAGTGATAAATGGTAGGGGAATATAGAATGAAGGACCCAAACTTGGCAAGATACCATAACTTCATCGAAGAACTTATCGAAGAATTTGACAAGGTATAACTAGAAAAGGTACCTCAAAAAAAGACCATAAAGGCGGATATTTTGGCTAAGTCAAAATAGTCCACTGATGTACTTGATTATCCGAGCATAGCCATAATGGCATTCATAACCTCAAAAAAGGGTGGAAAGCTCTAATAAGGGAATACTTGATTAATTCCTCCTTACCCAAAGACCCTTAGTAAGCCGCAAAGGAGCGAAGGTGCGGAGGAAAGTATGTCTTGATTGGGGAGGAGTTGTACTGATAGGAATACTCGAATACATTGCAAAGATGCATCAGCGAAGAGGACACGAAAGCAGTCCTAAAAGAAGTTCATGAAGGAATATGTGGTTCCCACATTGGGATTAACGCCCTTGCTAGAGTACTATTTTGGCAAGGATATTTCTGGCCCACTCTAAGAAAGGATGCATGACAGTTCATCAAACAATGTGGTAAGTGTTAAATACATGCACCCATCCAAAGAGTACCTTGAGAACAATAACTTCGGCAAATTAGCCTTGTCCTTCTGCAGTAAGGAGTGTTGAGCTTATTGGCCCTCTCCCAATAGCCCCTAGTTGAGTCAAGCTCTACGTCATTGCAATAGACTATGTTACCACCTCACAAAATGGGAGAATTACAAGTGTGTCATAATAGCTAAAAACCATTATATTGTGTAATTCTCACCATAGTGATTGAAGTATGAGGGGTAAAAGGCATGATCAACACCTCCTTAAAAGTGTTCCAAGTTGGTAACTTGGCCCCCAAGAAAAGCCTTAAGGATTGCTTGTTTGTCAAGTAACCTATGGACTAAATTGTAAGGTTACAAAGACTGGGTACTCAATTGCACAAATTTTTAAATATGGCTATGGAAAGGACATGGATGGAATTATGAATAGAGGATATGGATGGAATTATGAAGAAAGAACATGGAAGGAATTAAATATATTTTTGGGGACCAAAGTGCTCAAAGAGGCAAAGTTTGCCATTTATGGCATAATGACAGCTAAGGTGCTTAAGTGTCCTAGATTTTTCTAAGGTGAAAATGACTATTGACCAAGGTTAAAATAGGTCAAAATATGTCATTTTCCTAGCCAAAATGGCTGGAAATAATCTGTCCAAGTGTTGGCCAAGGTTTCAAAAAATTTGCATATATGCCACCAAGGTCAAAATGATGTATAAATGAAGAAAAATCTTCATTTCATTGGCATTTTCCCTAAATTTCGGTTTCCAGCAGCTAAGAACTCTTCCTTAACTTTCTCCACCATCCTCCATAGCCACCATACCTTAAGAAATCAACAGAAAGCAAGAGAAAGCAAAGAAGACATCAAAGAGTGCAAGAAAACCTATTTTCGGTTCTATTAAGGTTCATCAAATTTCCAGAAAAAGGTAAGGGTTTTATCTGGGTTTCATAGCTGTTTATTGTTCAATACAGATGCCCAAACATCCATGAACCTAAGACCCTAAGCTTGGAAGAGAGCCAAGAGCTTGATGAACCAAGTTTAGGTTAAGGGGGAAATTGCACCAAGGGTTTCAACTCTACAGCTTTGGTGCTTTGTTATGGCAGTGAAATTCAGGGTTTCTAGAGCCCAAGTTAGTACTAACTAAGACCTAATGACCTCTTAAGACCAAGCAATAGCTTGAGGAGGGCTGCCATAGTGAGTTCTTAATGTTTAACTGAATGATTATGGACTAACCTTAATGTGTTATTGCTGCCAGCATTTCATATGTTTGTTGCTGTGTTTGTTTGTGCATTTGGATGTGTATATTTTTGTGTTGTATTGTATTTTTTTGTTTTAGTGTCTTCTTCTTTCAGGTATATGTCTGGAGTTTGAAGATTTTATTGATAAGCCCTTACTAAGTTTCATTCAAGAAACTTACCCCCCTTTCTGTCCATTTCAGGAGCACCTGAAAGAGAACATTCAAATTAATAGTTTTCGTTTGAAATTATATGTAAAATTTCATTCACATGAACATCAATATGTCTAGTTATGATCTGGAAATTTTGGTGATTTTAGGAGCACATTTGGTATTTTTAGTGATGGTGCTTACTGTGTTGTGCAGCAGCTGTCCAGCATCCTGTTTTTGGAGTCCATTGTGTCTCAGGACCTCCTATAACCTAGGATGCATATTTAGCATATTTAAGACCATATTTTAGTGCATGTATGCATGTACATGTAGTGTATGTAAAATGAAACAAGTATGTGAACATTTGAGTAATGTTTTGGCTATGTAAGTGATGTGGTGCAAATCTGCCTGTGTGAATGATGGGCTACTTACTTGTAAATTCTGTTTTGGCCACATAAAGTTGTTAAAATCAAGGGAATGTAATTCCTATGTGTAATGGACATATATGGGATACCTTGGAGGGCTTTCCCCTTGTTAATGAAGTGTTTGCATGGTTTGGAAAAAATTGTATGGGCAAAATGGTCCAAAAGTTGCCAGAATTTTGACTCTGGACCTAAAGTTTAATATCTCCCTATGTAGAATGAATCTTGGAATGATTGACCACATCTAGAGGACATCTAGAGGGTTAACTGGGATTTGGAATTTATGGATTTAGAGTCCTGTAGCCAAAGATGTGACGTTTCAAAGTTGGCTGAGTAACTGTTCATTTGGTCAGAATTTTGTAACCAACTTCAAAAATTCATAACTTGGTCCATTGGTGGGCTATTGATGTAAAAAAAAATTCCTCCGTTTGCTCTAAGTATTTATTTGATAATGGAGCAAATAAAATAGGGTGTTATGTGGCTAGAATGCTACAGTTTATTAGTGGAAGTTACAGGTGCAGTAGCTAGTCGCTAGAATTTAATAAGATTGCCTAATGTGTGGTAGCCAAAATTAAGACTTGTGCTAGCATTTTCCTTCTTTGCTGCCATGGTGTGCATGAAATGTGAATATGTGTGTGATGGTTGGACCAATATGCATGTGTTTACATAGTGCCCAAGAGGGCCACTTGGGTATGCAGACTAAGGGTAGTGTTCTGATGGCCTACAGAACATTACCAATCTTGGGAGTTTAAATGCACAATTTTGGCACCATAATTGGACTACCCCGAAGTGGGTAACAGACTATGTCACAAAGTGGATTGAGGCAGAGCCCTTAGTAACAATCTCAATGAAAGACAACCAGAAGTTCATATAGAAAAACACCATATGTAGATTTGGATGTCGAATGGTGATAGTAGCAGAAAATGGTTCCTAATTCATTGATAAAGGGTTCCAAGAATTTGCTACCAACCTCTGAATAAAGTTGCATTTCGGTCCGGTGGCCCATGCTTAGAGTAGTGGGTAGGTTGAAGTGTCCAACAGAACGTTAAAGGATGGCCTAAAGAAGAGGATGAATGAGGCTAAGGAAAGATGGCCTGGAGAACTCCTGAGCGTACTATGGAGTTACTAAACAACCCTTAGAAAAGTTGCAGAGGAAGCACCTTTTTCACTCATGTTCGGCACCAAAGCTCTTTTCCCTAGTGAAGTTGTAAAGCCTTTTTTCAGAGTGCAGATATTCAACGAAGAAGGGAACAACCTTGGCCTGGGAAGCAAACTGGACATGGTCGACAAACATAAAGAGATGGTCAAACTTAGGAGGAGAGCTTTTCAACAAAGAGTAGCCATTGCATTGAACTTAAAGGTCAAACCTAAAGGAATCAATATAGGAGACCTTGTTCTTCGAAAGGCAGAGCTGTAACCTCAAAAACCATCTTATGGCATACTTCAGGCAAATTGGGAAGGTCCTTATTTGGTGCTAGATGAAGTTCATCCCAGAGTCTACAAGCTTGGAAATGCCGAAGGAGAAGAATTGAAAAATACTTGGCATTCAGATTTTTTGAAGAAATTTCACATTTAAAAATTTTCTATAAAGCTTCAAAGCAGCATTGTACATAGAGGAAAATTTTTTGAAGTCATGCTGCCCTAAAGACAGTGCATGAAGGGCAAAAGGTTATACCTACAACATTTAGATGAATTTTTGTTACTTAATGACTGCCAATATGGTGAATGCCAAAGGCGTTGAAAAAGCTGAAGGAGGCATAAGTACCAAAGGCACTAAAAATGCCAAAGATAGTGATATTTCACTGGAGTTAGGTGAACAAGTAAATAAATTTGCCGAAAATGGTTATTTCACGAAAAGGTATTGAATAAGCCATTTGAGTGCACAAGTTTACTGAAAGTGGTGATCTCGCCTATGATAGCAAATAAATTACCTACCTAACAACTTACCGAAGATACTAGCTTCACTAAAAAGGATGTTCTAATGGACATCATTTTAGCCTAAGGTAACTAACCTTAGAAGATTTATCTTTTGTTACAAAAGAAGGAAAATTTGTGGACTTGGACAATTTCATGTGCAAGCAAAAGGCACTTCATTAAATCAAAAGAGAATACACAAAAAAAAAAGAAGAAGAAAGAAGAAGAAGAGGGAAAGATAGTCCTCGATGTCATCTTTGCCTTTAATATCTTCGGTATCTTCAACATCTTGCACGTCTTCATCCACTGGAGGCTACTTAGGGAGGTTGAGATACTCCATCTTTGACCACCCCAAGGAAGGCCCTTTGGGAATGTCAAAGGCCCACAGAAAAGAGATGTTGAGGTTGGGCAAGCACTACCCACAGGCCATGGACCGCCTAGGGCTTCAGCTCACTAAATTTAATCACTGTAGATAAGCACTTAGCATGGTAACAACACCAGCTAGGGTTCTTCCTTGAACTCCTCCACATCCTTCTATAGCCACCTTACTGCAAAACAAACAAGAAAAGGAAAGAGAAGACAACCAAAGCATCAAGGAAGACCATAAACCTTAGTTTTCGGGTTTATCTAAGGTTTATTGGATATCTAGCAAAAGGTATGGAGTTTTCTTGCTCTCATGGGATGTTTACTACATTTCCAAGCATCCATGGAGCTAGGGCTAAGCTTGGAAGAGAGCCATGAGCTTGATGAACAAAGCTTGGTGAGGGGACCACACTTAATGAAGGTTTTGTGACCTAGTGTGAATAGTGATGGTAGCAAATTTTACGGTTTCTAGAGCCCAAAGTTAGTACTAACTAGTGTTAAAATCCTCCTAAGACCAAGCATTAGCTTGAGGAGGGTTGCCATAGTGATTTACATAAGTTTATTGCATGTGTTATAGACTAACCTATGGTCTATGTTACTGCTACATTTCATGTCTTCGTTGGTTATGAATGGCTGCTGCATTTGGTTGCTATATCTTGTATATATGCACTCTGGTTTTGCATTTTAGTGTCTTTGGATTCAAGTTTTAATGAGGGTGACATTTCCTTAAGAAACCAAGAGTTTCCTTTACTAAGTTTCACAATGAAACTTACTCCCCTCAATTCTGCCATTTCAGGTTCGACAGAAAGATCACATTCAAACTAACTTTTTCATTTGGGTTTTGATCTCAAATTTTAGGTACATGAAATTCCATGTGTATAGTTATGATCTAGAAATTTGGTATTTTTACTGATGGTGCTTATTGTGTTATGTAGCAGTTGTCCAACATCCTGTTTCCGGAGTCCATTGTGTCTCAGGCACTCCTGTAACTTAGGGTGTGTATTTAACTAGATTAAGACCATTATGTAGTGCATGTATGCATGTATATATAGTGTATGTAAAATGAGACAAGTATGTGAACATTTGAGTAATGTTTTGGCTATGTATGTGATGTGGTGCAAAGCTGCCTAAGTGTGAATGATAGGCTGCTTATTGGTAAATTCTGTTCTGGCCCCATATAGTTGCTAGATGTAGGAGCATGAAATTCATATGGGTATTGTACATTTATGGGATAGCCTTGGAGGGCTTACCCCACAGTCATAAATTGACCAGAATTTTGATTCTGCACTCAAAATTTTATATCTCCCTGTGTAGAATAAATCTTGGTATGAAATTTTGACCACACCTAGAGCACATATGGAGGTTTAATAAGACTTTGGAATCTCTACATTTTAGGTACTGTATCCAAAGTTATGATGTTGGAAAGTTGGCTAAGTTACTATTCATTTGGTAAGAATTTTGTAACCAATTTAAAAAATCCATAACTTGGTTCAGAAGTGAGCTATTGATGTAAAATGAAATTCCTTGGTTCAATTAAAGATTATAATTGATAATGAAGCAAAGAAAATAGGGGGTTACATAGCTAGATTAATACAATTTTTTGGAAGAAGTTTCAGGCCTAGTGGCTAGTCACTTACACTTAATAAGATTCCTAATGTGTGGTAGCCAAGATTAAGAATTGTGTTAGTGTTTTCCTTCATTGTTGACATGGTGTGCATAAATTGTGAATATGTGTATAAAGGTTGGACTAATATGCATGCATTTACATAGTGGCAAGAGGGCCACCTAGGTATGCACACTAAGGATATTGTTCTGATGGCCTACAAAACGTACTAATCATGGGAGTTTTAAATGCACAATTTTGGCACCATAACTGGACTACCTCGGAGTAGGTAACAAACCCTATGATAGCCAAAGTGCCTATCACCCTTCAAACCCGCAAGCTCGGGTAAGGCACCACCCTCGGAAAGAAAAGCATCGACTCTAAGGGACGAGGGCACTAACTTCGGAAATGAGGGTGTCTGGCCCCTCTTTCATCCGACCTTGGTAATCCTTCATCGCCCCTGGAGACGACAGTACCAACCTTGGGAATACGGTCCATCACTACCCCCGGTAAGACGACCGAACCACCTTCGGCAGAGAAGAACGTCCCCGAACAGGACCACCCTTGGCAAGGATATTCCCGAATTACTGAAATGATCTCGGAAGGAAGTCCTCCTGGTCCGAAGAGCTCTCTTCTGCCGAAGGGAGCTCAGGAGTACGGCAGAAACAATTAAGGAGCCTCTGGCACACCATACCCGTATGTTCTTAAACATGCCGCCCCGATACACGCTTTGACACGCCACCCTCGTACGGCCTAGGCTCCTGGCCAGGCGGCCTGTGGTCGGCTGCGCGCTCCCCCTCTCCCCGAAGGTACGGATCGTATCTAACCGAACACGTGTCATGATCTGGCCCGGTTATGTCAAACAAACTTCTACTATTCACCTCTCTATAAATATTCGGTAAGCATCCCAAGTAAGGGGATTAGACTTCAAGGGGAAATCTCTCCACCTTCTACTTATTCTTAATTTCCAAACGCTGACTTGGGCGTCGAAGGTTCCTCCCCGGAAAAACACTATGGGGACCTCCTAACCCCTATTTTTCTGAGTCTTTGCAGCCCTTCTCCCGCAGGAGCTTCCTTACCCAGGCATTCTCCCACTGGCAGTCTCTGCTCCAGGCTCACCATGTCACACAACGACGATGCCGGAGGGCATCATTTGGCACTCTTTGTGGGAACCGTCCCCCAAGTCGCCATCGTAAAGACTCGACGCTCAAAAGACAAGGGGCTCCAAAAGTCCAGCTCCGCGTCAAAGGCTCAGCCGGCGACCCAGCAGCCCACTACAGAGACTTCTACACCAGAAGCCGATCGCCCTTTTAAAGTAATGATGAACTTTTTGTGAGACTTCCAGCTCTCCATCATCACCAAAATGACACGGCAGCTCGACCAGAGGTGGCCCCAGCCTCCACCGGGCTGAAGGACATCCCCTTCGGCAGTAGCTCGAAAGAGAGGCTTGAGGTCCACCCACCAGAGTTCCAGGAGTGAGGACTCTCTATATGCATCTTGAATGGAGGACGTGCCCCCCTAGGACACGACCTGTCAGGGAACAAGCCTCGAAGGAAGCTAGCGCTTCTTTTCGGCAGAGTCCATCCCCATACCGGAGGCCTCCGTCTCCTCGTTGCCGAAGTTATTCTCCGAGAAGGAGAAAAAGTTTGACATTGAAAGTGGCCACTAGGCAGCAAGGGGAATCCGATATGGCCGCCCTTATGGAAAAGATCCTCGGAAGACTAGAAAAGGTTGAAAGGCAGATCTCCCGAAAACCAGTCTGGTCGAGGTTGTCTGACACCTATACCGGGGAAGAGTCACCCTTCGTGCGGGAAATAGTGGAGGCACCCATGCCCAGTGACTTAAGGGTGAGACGATTAGAAACCTACGACGAGCGTAGTGACCCTCAGGCGCACCTCACAAAGTACAAACGGAGCATGGTGCTCCACGTCGCCAATGACACCACCCTCTGCAAATGTTTTGAGGTGATCCTCTCCGGTCCGGCTATGGGGTAGTATAACTCCTTGACCTAAGGAACCATGCTAAGCTTCCAGGAGCTGTCTACTGCTTTCACTCAGCAGTTCATTAGCAGCAGGCCAAAGCCCAAGATGCCAGTACAAATGTTCGACATAGCATAGCGGAGTGAGGAGACCATCCGCGACTACGTCGAAAGGTTCAATTGAGAAGCACTAAACGTGCTAGACTTTCGACCCAAGATCCGTTTCCTCGCAATGCCAGGAGGACTTCGGAGGGATTCCCAGCTCTTCTACGAGTTCTCTAAGGACCGTCTGACACCTTGGGAGAGTTCTCCCGAAGGGCCGAACAACACATGACGGCCGAAGAACTCAGGATGGGGGGACCAAAGCTGAATGCCCTAGGTCCGAAGGACCAAGTCACCAGCCTCAACACCAGAATGAGGTTGGAGGAAGGCCCCGAAAGCAAAGGGGGAAAAGGCCGATGATGTTCACTCCTCTGAACACCACAAGAGCCAGCATTTTTATGGCCTTGGAAAGGCAAGGGACTACAGTCCCAAAGCCAAAGGCCATGACCTCGAAAAAGAAGAAAAATATGAAGAAATTCTGCCAATACCACCGAGACCATGGCCACGACACTGAAGGCTGCTTCCAGTTAAGGAAGTACATTAAGTCCCTAATAAAACAAGGCCAGCTTTGCTGGTACCTCTGGATGCCTTTTCCAAAGGGAAGAAATGAGGAACACAGAAGAGGGGATGAGGAGGACTATGATTCCGATAGACGTCGGGACCGAAGTCCTCGAAAAAACCCACCACCATCGGCAGGGGTCATCCAAACTATCACTATAGGGATACCCTCGGCCGAAAGGAAAAGGAAGATAAGGGAGATCTCCGTGATAGAGTATGGGAACTCGCCGAACAGGCCTATTCGCAAAGATGGGTCTACTGTGAAATTCCCCCATGATGATCCACTCCTCGTCACGGCAAGAATAGGAAGTTGGGACGTCAAAAGAGTACTCCTGGATGACGGCTCTAACACCGATGTAATCTTCTCCTATCTACTGCCTAAATTAGGCATCTTAAGAGGTGACCTCAACACAGCCAATTCCCCCACCTTTGGGGTTGGCCCATCCGAGCTCCCAGTTCTCGGATGCATCGATCTACCTTTAATGTTGAAAGGGACCTCGCCTCAGAATCAGGAAGAACTATTTGCCTCTACTATGATGAGATTCATCGTCATTGATGTTCCTTCATCATACAACGCCATCCTTGGGAGGCAAACTCAAGGAAATCTCCACATCCGCCCGGATGTGAAATACTTAATGGTCACCTTCGCCACTAAAGAAGGAGATGCAGAGATCTTCATTGACCAAGCCGAAGTCAGAAGGGTCTTCACCAAGGCCAGACAAGACCCGGCAAAGGTCCAAGTACAAACTTTGGCTGGTAAAGAAGCAGTCATGACAGGCAAAGAGACAACAGAGAAGGGAATAGAGGATTTGGAAAAAGTAGAAACAGAAAATATAGAGCTGGCCCCTGGCCGAAACACCCGAGTGGGAAAAAAATTGGCCAAGGGTGACAAAGATAAGCTTGTATCTTTCTTGTTAATGAACAAAGTGATGGGTTTCGGGAGCCAAATAGTGCAGCGGAATTTAATTGAAATCCTCCAGGATCCAAGTGAAATGGGGTAAACCGGGTGTTCGAAAATTTTCATACCTAATTTTCGGTTGAGATCTCTCACTCAACTATAGAGCCGAATCACAAAACCTGAACAGTTGACGTGTTCAGGCTCTCTATGGTATCCACACTAGCCTCTCGGGATCACCACGCTTCCACCGCGTCCCGATAGATGCATTTCTCTTGCGCTCGCAGTGCTAGCTTGCGTCCTCCAAGGAATTGCATGAGAAGAGTGTGGTTGTCCTTTTAGGAGGCTAGGGCAAGGAGACCTGCGAATTTCTCACTAGAAGTTGTATTTATAGTGAGACTTAACTTCCAGGCCTAATGGGTTTCAAAGCCCTAATCCAATTAGGATTTAATTTCGGGCTTAATAATGGCTCAACTCTTTGGCCCATTATTAATACGAAATTAAAGTGAAACCATAACCCAAATAATTAGCCCATGCACTCTAATTATCCAAATAGCTCTATGTGTGTGACCAATAGGCTCTTGCCACGTTGGCAATGATCATAAATCACATTTATGTTCATAAGCAATAAGCGGTGTTTAGCAACACATCATTGCTACCCAAGTGACAAGATTGTCGATGATTCGACTAAACCTTTATGATCAACACCGATATATGCCATTGTCCCTTTGTCCAAGATATCAAGACTAAACATGGAATGTGTCACTCTCGTATAGCCCAATCTTTGGTTTCTTGATTACCAAGTAGACCAACTTAAACTGATGACATTGATATCGTATATCAACTCATCCGAGGATGGCCATGCATTTTCTAAGTCTTACTCTATCAAGGGGCCCAAAGATATCACTCCCGTTACATAGGAGGGACAAATCCCATCTTGATCATACAAATCCCTTCGCATGATATGTGACATACCCAATGAGCTCCTTCAAGTTCACTCAGTTACGAGCAACAAAGGAAAGTATCAAAGTATGTGACTCACATGTAGGGAACCTTGATGATCTTAGGTCGAAGGACTACATATACCATGATCACTATGAGAATCACTTATGACACTCATATAACGATCCATGTAGTGTTCTCATGGTGGGTCGGTCCAGTACACAAGTTCTCCAACTTGTACCCATATGTAGACTACATATCTCATATTAGTCTCCACATATCCTAGTCGTTATGTATTATTGCAACCCGCTCCACAATAATACTAGACCAGGGACGTTTAAGAATATCATTATTCTAGGGTTATGATTATGTTTGTTAAGTTATGCAGAAACAAAACAACAAACATAATTGTTGGATTAATGCCTTAATAAAATATCATGACTCAATGTGCAAAAATACAATCATCTCATGATTGGCTGTTGAGCACAACACTAACACAAAGATCTATTCACCTGCTCTCCGAAAGACATGCCTGGGGTCGACCTTGGCATAATCCACCATAGTCTCAAGGTACGCTTAGACGCAAGGCAGATTCGGCAGAAAAAATGGAACCTATCAGCTCATAAGAACTCCTTCGTTAAAGCCGAGGTTAAGCGCCTAATTGAGGCAGGGGTAATAAGAGAAGTTAAATACCCCGAATGGCTCAGCAATGTGGTCGTCGCCACAAAAGAAGAGAGTGAAAAGCTCCAAATATGCATCGACTTTCGGAATCTAAATGATGCCTGTCCAAAGGACTCTTACCCTTTGCCAGCCATAGACCAATTGGTGGATTCAGCCGCCAAGTACAGTCTTCTCAGTTTCCTTGATGCCTTCAACGGGTATCAACAAATCCAGATGAACCCTGAAGATGAAGAAAAAACTGCCTTCATCACCGAAGTTGGTACCTACTGCTACGTCAGAATGCCCTTCGGGCTTAAGAACACAGGGGCTACCTATCAGAGGTTGATGAACAAGGCATTTGACTCCCAGATTGGGAGGAACATGAAAGTGTATGTCGACGATATGATAGTTAAGAGCAAAATTCCTAGTAATCATATCTTGGACCTAGGTAAAACCTTCCAACAGCTTCGAAAGTTCGGCATTCACCTTAATCCCGAAAAGTGTTCATTTTGAGTGAGCGCAAGTAAGTTCCTCGAGTTCATGGTGTTAGAGAGGGGAATAGACGCCAACCCCGAAAAGGTCGAAGCCATGTTAAGATTCCGAACACCCACAACCATTAAAGACATACAAAGGCTTACCGGAAGAATCACCTCCCCTAGTAGATTCATTTCCAGGTATGGTGACTGATGTCGACCATTCTTCAAGGTGCTCACCAAGGCAGCTAAAAGCGAAGGCAACTTAGGAACCGAGGAGAAACCTTGGAACCCGGAATGTCAAAAAAGCTTGGGATGAGCTTAGAAACTACCTAACCCGTTTGCCAACACTTCAGCAACTGCGGAAGGAGAACCTCTCATCCTCTACCTTGCAGTCACAGAAAAAGCTTCGAGTTCAGTCCTAGTGAAAGAAGAACATTAGAGGCAATGGCTAGTATATTATGTAAGCAAATCCCTGCACGGCGCCGAGGTCAGGTACCCATTGCTCCAGAAAACAGTTTATTCCTTGGTACTGGCAGGTAGGAGGCTATGGCCCTACTTTCAAGGACACGCCATCATTGTCCGAAGTAATCTACCTCTTTGGGACATAATGAAGAAGGTAGAGCATTTGGGAAGGCTGTCGAAATGGTGTATCGAGCTCGGAGAATATGACATCACTTACGAGCCAAGAAGGGCAACAAAAGCCCAAGCATTGGCAGACTTCATTGCTAAAGCCCCGAAGATTGAGAATGGCGAAGTCACCTCAGAAGACTTGATAAGGATGGAACCAGAGTGGAAACTCTTTGTTGATAGAGCCTCAGGCGCCAGACACCAAGGCATGGAAGCTACCAAAGCCATCAAATTCGGTTTTGATGTCACCAATAACATCGCTGAATATGTGGTCCTCATAGCAGGACTAAAATTAGCCAAAAAAGTTGGTGTGAGAAATCTTAAGGCCCACAGCGACTCGTAGCTGGTAGTTCGACAAATGATAGGAGATTACGCTACAAAGAATCCAACCGTGGCAAAATATCATGACTTCGTTAAGAAACTCATTCAATAGTTTGACTCAGTACAAATAGAAAACATGCCTCGTAGAGATAACGCCAAAGCTGACAACTTGGACAAGTGCAAGGCACCCGCCGAGGTGCTGAGTCGGCCCAGCATAGAACTAATGTGCATAGCTACTTCAAAAGAAGGATGGCAAGATTCCATCAAAAAATACCTTGCAACTTCAAAACCCCCCGAAGACCCTACTGAGGCTGCAAAAGTGCGAAAGCGCTCTAGGAGATACTTCCTCATCGGGGAAGAACTATACAGGCAAGGGTACGTAAGTCCTTTATAGAGGTACGTAAGTGATGAGGATGTTAGAATAGTCCTCGAAGAAGTTTATGAGGGGGCTGTGGTTCCCACATAGGAACAGACGCCCTCGCCGGAGTACTACTTCGCCAGGATGCAAGACAATTTGTTCAAAAATGTGACAATTGCCAAAGACACGCCAACATCCAGAGGATACCCTTGGAAAAGATAACTTCGGCAAATTACGCTTGCCCCTTCACCGTATGGGGCATTGACCTCATCGGACCTCTCTCAAATGCCCCTAGTGGAGTGAAATATTGCATAGTCGCAGTAGACTACTTCACTAAATGGATCGTGGCAGAGCCTTCGGCATCGATCTCGGCAAAGCATACCTAGAAGTTCATCTGGAAAAAACATCATATGCCGATTCGGCATACCAAGGGTAATAGTGGCCGACAATGGTACCCAGTTTACTGACAAAGGGTTTCGAGAATTCGTGAATAACCTCAGCATAAAGCTACACTTCACCCCGATAGACCATCCCCAAAGTAATGGGCAAGTCGAGGTGTTCAATAGGACAATTAAGGATGGCTTGAAGAAGAGGCTAAAAGAGGCAAAGGGCACATGGCCAGGGGAGCTCCCAAGTGTACTATGGAGCTATCGCACGACTCCCCGAAGGGCTACAGGAGAAACTCCTTTCTCGCTCGTGTTTGGGACAGAAGCCATTATTCCCATTGAGGTTATACGGCCTTCAGTAAGAATACAGGTGTTCAACAATGGAGGAAACAACCTTGCCTTGAGGGCAAAACTAGACCTCGCCGAAGAACACCGCAAAATGGCCGAGCTCAGAAGAAAGACCTTCCAACAAAGAGTAGCCGACGCGACTAACTTGCATGTAAGGAAAAAAGAAATTAAGAAGGGGGACCTCGTCCTTCAAAAGGCCGAATTCGAGCAGCGAAGGACATCAGACGGGGTACTTCAGGCAAACTAGGGCGGACCTTATCTGGTCCTCGACGAAATCCGCCTAGGCGTCTACAAACTAGGTGATACCGAGGGAGTAGAGTTGAAAAACACTTGGCACGTAGATTCTTTCAAAAAATTCTACACTTAGACATTTTTTCTGAAGAAAAGCTTGTGATTACTCCTCCCCGAAATCACCAGTAAAAATGATTTTCATAGACCAAATACGGTCACATTGCTAAAATGAGGCCTTTAGCACATTGACCTTTTTTCCAAAGGCGCTAGTTCCTTAGCTAAGTCTAAGACTCGGCGGGATACGTTTGGAAAGGTTAAAATAGTCTACATATCGAGAAGATTTTGCTGAAAGAGGAACAGTACAACGATTCTCGAGGGCATGATTATGAATGTAGATGTTCGCCGAAAATGCACACATAAGAATAATACAAACTTTTGAAGAAGTCGTGATCAATGGGAAGAACAGGAACTTAGGAAAAATTTTCTTTCATTCATAAGTTCTGAGGCAACACTACAAGAGAAGCAAGATTACATGAAAAAGAAACAAGAAAAAAGGCCTATTGAGCCGGAGCATCCGGAACCTCCTCGGCAGTAGTATCTTTCTCTTGGACAGGAGCATTCAGAGGCACGGGCACAATAAGAGGGAGGTTGAGGAACTCCAGCTTCAACCACGTCCACCTGGGCTCCTCGGGAAAATCCAAAGCAGCCAGGAAGGAGAGGTTGAGTTCGGAGTGCCGAGAAAGGACTTGATACTGCGCCAAGCAGAAACCATCCTGAAAGGACACCTTCGTCATTTGGTCAGATTGGTCCTTCTCAGCACTAAGAGTTGACAGCTCAGCTGTAAGCTGGGCAACCTCCCTCTCGAGTTTCTTCTTCTTCTTCTTTTTCTTGGCCTCCTTCTTCAATGAATCGACCTCGGTTTGGAGATCAGCGTTCAAAGCAAGCACCTTCGCAAGGTTCTCAGCGTCTTCTGCCTTTTCCTTCCGAAGAGCTTCATTCTCTGAAGAGAGAATGGTGCACTTTGCGCTGAGATCCTCAACCTTGGTTGAAAAGTTGAGAAGGAGCTCCTTCTTGCTTTCCCGAAGCTCAGCCCAGAGATTCTCCACGTCCTCGTTCACAATCTTGCTCAGTTCGCCGCACTTAAGGACATATTTGGCACAGAACTCCTTCACTCGCCTTAGAGAATTTTCGGACCAGGAAAGAGCCTCAATCTGTTTTGTTGCCCAAGCTCGGAAGTCTCCGCTGTATGCTAGGAGCTGCAGGAAAGAAAGTCACAAGGAAAGGGTCAAAGAACGAGAAAATTTTCTAAGTCCCCAAAGCAAGAGAAAAGACATTTACCTAGGTGGCATGTTCGCTCATCCTAGCAGCGAGGATTTCCTTGTTCAGGCATTCCGTGAGGAGCGACTCGAAGGTGGCGTTCATCAGCACACCCCTCGCCATTTGAGGAGGCATCAACTGGTTGTCCTCGGAGAACAAGTTCATGCCCTCCGTGAAAGTTCAGAAGGGCTCCCTCGGCACTTTGTCCTTCGGGATATGGCCATCCCGAAGGGCCCTCTTTCGGGCATGAGCTTCCACCCAAGGAGCAGGTGTCACCTCTTCTGTAAAATCATGCCGAACTTCCATCAGCACGTTGTCCCTTAGCCATAAATCTATAAGATCATAGATACCAAAAACACTAAGATTTTTAGACAAACGGCTAAGGAAAGAACCTGGTGGAACCTCGGTAATGACATCCTCGACCTCGCCCACTTCGCGGACTTCGCCAGGAATGTACTTGCCTTTTCTCCTCTTGTTCTCCTCAAGCTCTTGAGCCGAAGTCCCTCCGACCGAAGTCTCAGTAGTTATCTCCAGGCTCAGCGCAGTCTCGAGAACAGCAGGATCTGAAGGAGGATCGGCGTAGGTAGGAGACCGGGTAAGTGACTGGTCTTGCACCTCGACGACGTCCTCGGGGGGAGGAGGAAGGGCATCCGACTTGGATTTCTTCACCTTGGACGGCCCTCCACTGGTCTTCTTCCTCTTTGCGGGCGCCTTCCTCCGTGTCTACTTTCCCTTCTCGGCCTGACCGAGAAAAAGGGACTTGTAAAAATCCGCAGATTGATTGCCCATCTCTACAAAAGGAAAAAACATCAGTTTAAGTCCAAAAGGAACATAGGTAAGCGAAACTCGGAAGATAACTTACTCTCGGAAAAAGCCTCATACGAGATCTCGCACCGAAGAAGCATCACTAGCCATGCTTTCTTACCCGGGAGAACAGGCACGGGCATGTTCGGGTCAAACTTGTGTACGTGAATTACTCCCAGTTCCCGAAGGACCTCTTCAGATATGAGGTCCCATTTAATCGGAAGGGGATACAAGGAGCACGGAGGGACCTCGGGGTCCCAGTCCGTAACTGCCCAAATGCGCCAGTCGAACTTGGCAAACTCGGTAGCCAACCTCGAGGTTAGAAGCTTCCGAGGGTCAACAATGTCGATCTTAAGTGTCCTCGAAGCCCACCTGGTCGGTACATAGCTCCAAAATTCAGGAATTGACAGGAAGAAGAACTTCTTCTGCCACCCCCGCCAGCTATCCCTATTGTCGAAGTTGAAAGTGAATTTTTTGCTCCCAGACCCTCGAGGAAGTAAGAAGTAGAAGCCACCCTTTGGGACCGGGTGGAGTTTGTAGTATTGCAGGAAGAAAAGAAAGTGGGGCTATACCTTAAAAACCCCGCACATGCAAACAAAAGAGTTGAAGTAAGAATAAGAATTAGGAGGGAGCTTGTTCACGGCAATTCCGTGAAACTTGCAGAACTCGCATACTGTCACGCCCCAAACTGCCCCTGACCCACCTGGGCCCGATTATCAGAGTAATGCAGCGGAAGTTACTTAAATGGAAGGGCTTAATTAAATATTATGAGCACTTACGGCGTGACTCCAGGATCTATTCTGGTACTAGCTTGTTACTTAAATACTTTCAATGTGTTGTCAGGGTGCTCTTCAGGAACGAGCTAATACCTATGTGGAATTCTAGTGTTCCATTTATGGACTTTACCACTTAGCCAGTTACACACACAAGTCTTTAGATGCAATCTCAACAACTAGGCAACAATATCCATGCATATCCAGATTCACTAGAAATCTTTCCTTAGATGCACATGCTCAACTAATTATACTTGTAATACAAGTAAAGCATACACTTAAACCATTAAGTGCATAGTATGTGTGTCCATCAAGTGTACTAATCCAATGCATGGCAACCAAGAAGCCCATCTCATTTCAAGTTTGAAAACCACATTTATATGTCCATGAGCATTTAGCCAAGTCTAGTACACATAACATGAATATCTGCCATGGCATTCCATCTGCATAAAACCATGCAAACATGGCATATAATCATCCAAAGCTAATCACGATCATAATGGCAACAATAAAGCATCACCTACTTGGAAAAGAAAATGTACCAAGGATGCTATATGTCTCTAATTAGCCAGGTTCAGGTTTTACAGACCACGCTCTCATACTAGCCAAACCTCGACTCATAATAACCTGGAACACATTCTAGCTTAATAGACCTTGTTCCCACAACTTCTAAACTCCATAAGCCTGCACAATGAAGTCCAAACCATTAGCTTGATTCACAAGCAATCTATACCACATAAGTCACTTAGAGTCAAATGAATATAATGAGCAATACCAAACACATACCCAACCCTTTAGCAATTCAAAATGAGTACTCCAGTACTCCTAGCTTGACCCTTCAAGCAATCCATTACCTACAAAATATATATCAGGGCGGGTGAGTTATAAAACTCAGTAAGAATCCCGACGGCATCCAATGCCTAGTGAGGTAATTAACTCATGACTTTCAAAGTCATCATATGGCTTCCAAAGCCTAAACTTGTGCCAAGAATGTAATGGCAATTAATCCATGTTCCTGCCAAGGAAAACACTAAAACAAAGAAAACACAAGATATAGCACAATAACAATAACCATAATAATATGGGTCAGCATGCACAAACAATTTCAGAGAAGCACGCAACTCAACACACACAACATTGTCCTCATAACATCATGTTCCATGTCATCGTGGGCATCGCAAGCATTAGCATAATCCATACCACTAATCCCGGCATGCCATTTATAACCTACTGAGCGCTCTTTAGCTTGGGAATTGAGTTGGCCAAACTCAATTCCTAGCCCTAAATGCTTGTTGATTACTCATGAGTAAACCATAACCATAGTTGCCAAAGCAACACTACTTCACCCACTATGCACTTATGTGCCCAATTATTCAGAACCACAGTTGCCAAAGCAACGATACCTCATCCATTATGCACTTATGTGCCCAATTATTTAACTAAGAAAGTATCATGAGTCCTCACAAAAAGTAACAACCAAATAGCCCTGTCATGCACACCTATGGTCACTTGGTTCTTTGACCATCACATAGGGGCACTAATACTCACTTTGAAATTTATGGAAATGTACCATGTAATAAGTGAGTATAGGAATCCTTACCACCATTTGTGTAACCTTTTGCTCATTGTCCTTGCCTTTCTTTGCTCTGTTGTTGTTGGAACTTATCTTTTCCTTAATGGACCTATAAGGCCAAAACATCTAGCAAGTTAATAATTTGCTTTCCATTAAACAAGAGAACCATAATTTACCAAGCATACTTGGTTTAACTTACTCAACCTCTACTTAAGGAGGTAAGGCCCAATTCTGCCTTTTCTGTGAACTGAGGCCCACTTCTTGAAACTTAGGCCCAATTGGCCTTTCCTTTAATCCTAGGCCCAACTTGGCCTTTATTATCTGAATTTGGGCCTAACTTGCCCTTTCTTTGAATTCAGGCCCACTTGGCCTTTTATTCTCTCCCATGCCCATTTGGCCTTTTATTTTTTCAGGCCCGCTTAGCCTTTTATTTTCTCAGGCCCACTTGGCATTTTATTTCTTTTCTGGACTTGGCCCAACTTCTCTGTCCAAGTCTAACTCAATGAAGCCCATTTAGGCAATTTAGCCCATTTTTCCAATTTCACCAATATGGCCAAAAATAGCCCATTTAAGAGTTTCTAGACCATTTACCACCAAGAACACTTGGTTTTCAAATTAGGCCTTCAAATTTATCTCTTGGCCAAATTTGCCCTATTATTTCATTCTTTTGCTCAATTTAGTCCCACAAGTTTTCTAAGGATCATTTATGCCAAGAATACTTGGCTAACACCAATTTTTCACAAACTTGTCATCATCGCTGAATTCATCATTCACCTTTTCTTTACCATTTTGGCTTCACTTTTTACTAGGAACACCTAGATACCATGAACACATGGTTTACACACATCCACACAAAAATGGCACTAAGGCCGAATTTACTTTCCATTTCTTCTTTGATATTTTGGTCCACATACATCAAAGAACCCAAAAATGCCAAGAATACCATGGCTAAAATGTCAAGTCACACTAAACAAGACATGGCCGAATGTACACTTGCTTGTTTAGCTTACAAAATCTCTTCTTTTTACCTTCATTTCTTGGCTAACATCTTGCATGTTCATAAGAACACATGTACTACCATGAATACATGGCTTAAACCCTTGCATGCCAAGATTCCCATTTGGCCGAATCTCACCATGCATGTGACCTTCATGGTCCTTTGGTTGCATGGCCTCCAAGACTTCAAAACTTGCCAAGAACACTTGGCTCTCTTCCATAAACCTCCATGGACGAATCCTCAAGGGCTTTCCTTTGCAAAAATCCCAAAAATGGCCGAATATAATAGTAAGTAAAATCTTACTTTTATAAGCTCAAAAATCATGAACTACCAAGAAAATCTTGGTTCTACTTACAACCTTTCTTTGGCCAAATTTTGAGCTTGTTCTTCCTTGAAGTTTTCCTTGATTTTCTTGCTCCTCATGGCTTAGAAACGCCATGCATGTTCATGAGCTCATGAGTGAAGCTCAAGAACACTAATTTCTCCATATGGCCAAAACTTCCAAGAGTGTTTTCTTGAACATCTTGCTTGATTCATGCTCTAGATGGGTTTAGAAGCTTGAATCACTACGAAAACGTGTTTGCATGTGTAAGAATATGTATTTTCTAGATAGGCCGAGACTTAGATGAAGAAGAAGATGATGGAAGCTAGGAGAAAGAACCATGGCCGGATGTGTGAGTTCTAGAGAGAAGTGAGAACGTATGGCTTAGAGAGAGAGAGATGAAATGAAAATGAATGGGAGGAGGAGCATGGCCGAATGTATGCTTGCACATGGAAGGAAATGTAGTCCAAATGCAAGCCAGATGCAAGGTGGCCGGCCATTACGGAAAGAATAAACAATGGGGTGTCTTGGAGCCAAAAAACAATTCTTAATGAAGGGAAATGAAATGAAAATGTAGGCCAAATGCAAATACAAGGAGGGTGGCGGCCATAGGATTCAAAATGGGGGAGAATAAGTCAAATGGCCATTAAATTATTGATTGGACAAGTGATGGTGGGGAGAATTAAATAATGTAAAGTGGGAGACAAAGAATAGTCAATATATTATATTATATGGCGAGTGGGGGACAAGGTTGGTGGGATCATTTTAATATTCCAAGTGGAGGCTTATGTGGCCATTTTAAATGGAAAAAATCATGGGATGGCTGGCCATGGCTTAAAATGCCATGCAAAATGGTCTAATCCCTCCTTTGGCCCTCCACCTTTCTTCAATTGTTCAATTGAGTCCTCCCACAAACTTTTCCTTTGAATAATTGAGTCCCTCAACTTAAATTTCCACCATTTTCATCACCAATTCTCTCGGCCTTAGCCAAGTTTATTCCAAGAGTGTCCTATACTCTTTTATGCCCATTCATTAATTAATTCCATGTCTCCTCAATTTAATTGCTAAGTTTCCAAATTAGGAAACTTTTTATGCCACTAATCCACTTAACTCAGGACTTAGTCATTTAGCTCTTTCAGGGTGTAACACATACCATCCGAGGGGGAAGGTACCAAAGACTGGCTTTCAATTGGGCCCGGTAAACAGTGACCTCTCCCGAATGAGCACTATAGCCGTACGAACCCGGGAGAGGTAACCTCAGAACGATGTAAGAAGGGAGATAGTATTTTTCTATCCACATCATCATCTTGTCCAAAGTGGTACAGCATGGATGAGACTCAAGGGGGAGAAAGCTTTCAGGAGTAGGACGGACGGTCATCAATGGAGTAGGATTTGACATTTCTCAAAAAAGAAGAAAGGCAACCTCGGGAAAATTGAAGGAAGAGAATCGAAGGACTTCGGAAAAACAAAACTTCAAAAAAAACAACCTCAGGAGAAAGAAAGAACTATGGAAGGAAAGACCCACCGAAAGTTTTGCCAAAATCTGGAGTCCTGGACGCCATCGTAGATGGTTGCCAGAAATCGCTCCGCTGCTTGCAGCGCCGTGAAAAGGGGAGAAGAGAAGGAAAAGCTCAGAAACAGATGAGAGCAAAAGAAGAATAAAAGAGAGCAAATGAAAGGAAGAAGGGTTTATATAGGCGGAACAGGGGTAGCCAAGTAGTCGCCATAACTACCCTGCGAAGGCAAACCGTCGCCATAATTGCCCCTCAAAGGTGAAAGGACGCTGTTGGTGTAATCGACATGATTGCCCCCAACCATCACGTGCCACGTGTCATCTAACGCGAAGAACTAGGACACGCTTTCTAAGCCCGCGAAAACCCAGGCACACCTATCCATAACTGACATGCATGGTTATGAGACGTGATGGTTCACTAACCTACAGCAGAAAAAGCAAACATAAAGGAGTACGTGCCCCGAGATTGCCAAAGCACTATGTGATGATGCCTCAGCTAAGAAGGAACGCCTTCAGGCGATGAAGCGCCTCCTTGAACAATGTCTCGCTCGAAGTCCGGCAAAGTGCCCTCCGGGAGATTAGAGGAAAGTCTCAACTTCAACTTTTCAAGGGGGGCATGTGATAGCCGAAGTGCCTATTAGCCTTCAAACCCGCAAGCTCAGGTAAGGCACCACCTTCGAAAAGAAAATCATCGACTCCAAGGGATGAGGGCACGAACTTCGGAAAAGAGGGTGTCTGGCCCCTCTTTCATCCGACCTCGGTAATCCTTCATCGCCCCTAGAGACGACAGTACCAACCTTGGGAATACGGTCCATCACCGCCCTCGGTAAGACGATCGAACCACCTTCGGCAGAGAAGAAAGTCCCCGAACAGGACCACCCTTGGCAAGGATATTCCCGAATTACTGAAATGATCTCGGAAAGAAGTCCTCCTAGTCCAAAGAGCTCTCTTCTACCGAAGGGACCTTAGGCGTATGGCAGAAACAATTAAGGAGCCTCTGACACACCATATCCATATGTTCTTCGACATGCCACCCCTAGACACACTCTGACACACCGCCTCCAGACACGCTCTGACACACTGCCCTCGTACGGCCTAGGCTCCTGGACAAGCGGCCTGTGGTCGGCTACGCGCTCCCCCTCTCCCCGAAGGTACGAATCGCATCTGACCGAACACGTGTCATGATCTAGGTCGGTTATGTCAAACAAACTTCTACTGTTCACCTCCCTATAAATATTCGGTAAGCATCCCAGGTAAGGGGATTGGACTTCAAGAGGAAATCTCTCCACCTTCTGCTTGCCCTCCATTTCCAAACGCTGACTTGGGCGTCGGAGGTTCCTCCCTGGAAAAACACTCCAGGAACCTCCTAACCCTTATTTTTCTGAGTCTTTGCAGCCCTCCTCACACAAGAGCTTCCTCACCCAGGCATTCTTCCACTGGCAGTCTTTGCTCCGAGGCATCACCCTACTTTACCAGATTTGCTCTGAGGTTGCATACATTTGAACAAGTTCCTTCTTGCTCTCTAGCATCTTTTGAAAAGGCTTGGGTTGGTCTTCTTTGATGATTTTGTTCAGTTCACCGTATTTAAGGCAAAAGTTCGCAAACATTTCTTTGGCCTTAGCCAAATTTTGTCTTGACTGATTTTATATGGAGCTCTATTTCACAAACCATGCACAAAGGTATCCTTTGTAAGCAAGTATCTGCAAAATTGAAAAGTTAGGCATTACGGATAAGTAAAAAGTAGGAAAAAAATTTGACAAAAAATTACCTAAGTCCCACAACAAGTAGAATACCTAAGCAGCATGCTCAAAAATCTAAATGGCCAGAATCTCCTCATTTGGACAGGACTTCATTAGTGATTCAAAAATGGCATGCATCATGATCCCCCTTGCCATTTGGGGAACCATCTTTTGACAGTCCTCCAAAAACAAGTTCATATCTTTGGTGAATGTCCAGAAGGGCTCTTAGCGATCTTATTATTTGGGATCTTTGCATCCCGAATGGTCCACTTTTGAGCATGCTCCATCATCCACTCTAACTAGGGCAAATCCTTTGCAAAGTCACACCGAAGTTCCATTACCACATTATCTCTTAACCATTCTTCTATAAAATTTAAAACCCCAAAAAATCCAAGATGCATAAATGAAAGGTTAAGAGACAAACCTAGTAGAGGCACTTCAACATCCTCAGCCTTCGACTCACTAAGGTTGAGGACTTCAACAGAGACCCTCTTCCCCTTTTTCTTTCTTCGGACTCTTCGACAGAGAGCACTCCCAAGGAAGTACCCAAGGTCTCTGCTGCTGAAGTAGGGCTGACAGGGATAAAGAGTATGGCTACCTCGGATGAAGGCTTCACAACCTCAGAAGGACCTTTGGGAGACACAGAAAGTAGATCCTCCTTGGTTTTCTTCTGCCTCGGGGCAGCCGAAGATTGTACCACCATGGACGATCCCTTTTCTCCCTTTGGGGCCTTCTTATTCTGTTCCCCCTTCTCGGGCCTAGCCGAGGAACAAGCTCTTATAGAAGGTAGCAGATTTGTCACCCATTTTTGAAAAGTAAAAAATATCAGCGTAAGTACCAAAAAGTTAAAGAAACACATGTTGAAAACTAGCTTACTCTCTACAAGGGTAGTGCAAGAGAGTTTGCCCATAAGGACCAAAACCAGCTAAGACTTTTTCTTGTCAAATGTCATCTTTGGCATGTCCTTGTTAGTCACTTGCTCCTTGATGACATCCAACTCCTGAAGAACCTCTTCGGTCATCAAGTTTTGTCTGATTAGAAAAAGGTGTAGTGGCCATGAAGGTGATTGACCCTGCCAATTAGCCACTACTTGAATACGGCTATTGAATTCCTCAAATTGGGACTCTAATTTGAGGGTAAGTAACCTCGATGGATCCATCACATCGATAGCCAGAATCCCAGAAGCCCACTTCAAAGGCTGATCCTTCTATTTCTCATCAGCTATCCTTGGTTTCGAAGGTGAAAGTGAACTTCTTGCTTCCAGATGCCCGAGGGAGGAAGAAGTAGAATACCCATTTCGGGACAGGATGAAGTTTGTACTATTGCATGGAAAAAATCAAGTGGGGGACTATTTTGAAAGCCTTACACATACAAAAGAAAGCATTAAAGTAATAGTAGGAGTTAGGCGGCATTTGGTTGATTTCTACGCGATAAAATTGGCAAAGGTTAGAAACCATTTTTGGAGGAGGAAATTGAAGTTCTACCTTCAGTTGCACCTTAAAAATGATAATCTCTTTCACCCAAGGCAGGTAGCTTGGCTCACCACAGACGGAGAGTCTAGTCTTGGCATAAAAAGGAATATAGAACTGTACTGACCACTTTTTCAATTTATCTAAAATGGTACAGCTCAGGTGTGAGGTATGTGAACTCCAACTCTCTGGGGCAGAACTAACCTCGGCGCTCTGAATGGACATCTCTGAAACCTAAGGCTCTAACTTCAGAAAGGGCTAAGGGAGGAGAGAAGAAAAAAAACCAAATTTGGGAAGAACACCCACTATTACCCACTCCGGGGTAGTCCAATTATGGTGCCAAAATTGTGCATTTAGACTCCCAATATTGGTAATGTTCTGTAGGCCATCAGAACACTACCTTTAGTGCGCATATCTAAGTGGCCCTCTGGGGCACTATGTAAATACATGCATATTGGTCCAACCATCAGAAACATATTCACATTTCATGCACACCATGGCAGTAAAAGAGGAAAACACTTGCACAAGTCATAATCTTGGCTGCCACACATTAGGCAATCTTGTTAAGTTCTAGTGACCAGCCGCTGCACCTATAACTTCCACTAATAAACTGTATCATTCTAGCCATGTGCCCATATGTTTTGTTTGCTCCATTATCAAGTAGAGACTAAGAGAAATCAAGGAATTTTTTTTTACATCAATAGCCCACCTATGGACTAAGTTATGGATTTTTTAAGTTGGTTACAAAATTATGACCAAATGAACAGTAACTTAGCCAACTTTGCAACATCATACCTTTGGCTACAAGGCTCCAAATTCAGAAATTCCAAATTCCAGTTCAACCTATAGATGTTTTCTATGTGTGATCAAAAGCTAATAAAAATATTCATTCTACACATGGAGATATAGAGCTTTAAGTGTATAGTCGAAATTCTGGTCACTTTATGACCATTTTGCCTATACAAAATTTCATAATTGTGCAAACATTTCATTCACAAGAGAAAAACCCCCCAAAGATATCCCGTATATGTCCATTAACACATAGGAATTACATTCCCTTGCTTTTAACAACTTTATGTGGCCAAAACAGAATTTACAAGTAAGCAGCCCATCATTCACACTTAGGCAGCTTTGCACCACATCACTTAGATAGCCAAAACATTACTCAAATGTTCACATACTTGTCTCATTTTACATACACTACATGTACATGCATACATCCACTACAATATGGTCTTAACTCAGCTAAATATGCACCCTAAGTTACAGGAGTGCCTGAGACACAATGGACTCCAGAACAGGATGCTGGACAACTACTGAACAGCACAATAAGTACCACCATTAAAAATACCAAATGTGCTCCTAAAATCACAAAAATTTCCAGATCATAACTAGACATATAGAAGTTAATATACTTGAAATTTCAAATCAAAAATAAAACTAAAAATTTCATTTTGAATGTGATCTTTCTGCTAAACCTGAAATGACAGAATTGAGGGGAGTAAGTTTCGTTGAGAAACTTAGTAAGGGTAACACTTGGATTCAATCGGCAATGTGACCATCATTAAAACCTGTATCCAAAAACCTAAAAAAAAACCACAATGCATATATACAAGATATAGCAACCAAATGCAGCAGCCATTCACAACCAACAAACACATGAAATGTGGCAGCAACATATACCATAGGTTAGTCCATAAAACATGCAATAAACTTAAATAACTATGGCATCCCTCCTCAAGGTAATGCTTGGTCTTAGGAAGATTTTAACAGTAGTTAGTACTAACTTTGGGCTCTAGAAACCCTCATTTTATTGCCATGTTTGCGCACTTCACACTAGGTCACAAAACCTTCAATAAGTGCACTCCCCTCACTAAGCTTCATTCATCAAGCTCATAGCTCTCTTCCAAGCTTAGCCCTAGCTCCATGGTTGCTTGAAAATATAGAAAATAACCAATGAGAGCAAGATAACCCTTACCTTGATGTGTATGTTGAAATTGGAGCTTGATCCTAGGTGCACTCAAGCAATAGCACCGAATAGCTTCCAATTGTGCTTCGTTGACTTCAATTTCAATCAATTGCAAGTCTGAAGGTGTGGTGGCTATGGAGGAAGTGTGGCTCTATTCTTGGGCTGGAGGAGGATGAAAATGAGAGAGAGATAAGTGATTTGGCCACTTAAATGGCCTTAAATGAGCTTAAGGGCACAAAACAAACTTAACAAGCTTAACCTTGCTTTATGCCATTTTCCTTCTCACTAATTATGGTTTTTTTTTCTCGAACTCATTGGTATAGATGTGCCCAAAATTTTTGACTCTTTATCAAGCCTTGGCTGCCTCCCCCATCGTGGGATAATGCCACAATCTCACACTTCAACTTAGGTCAAAAGCTTGAACACCTTAATGTATACAGTAGGACATTTAGGTCCTTAATGCCTTTAGTGTTTCCTTTGTCCAAACTTGTATTCCATGAGCAATTTGGTCCTCCAATAGCACTTGCATACAATTCATATCCTTCCCATGACTCTCCAAGTCTATTTCCTGAAAGTTTTGCAATTGAGTACCCGAATTTCCAAAACCTTACAAAAAAGTCCATTGGTTGCTTGGCAAACAAGCAATCCTTAAGGCTTTTCTTTGGGGGCTAAGTTACTAACTTGGAACATATTTAAGGAGGTGTTGATCATGCCTTTTACCCTTTACACTTCAATCACTCTTGTGAGAATTACACAATATAATGGTTTTTGGCCATTGTGACACCCTTGCAATTCTCCCATTTTTGTGTGGTGGTAACACCCACATATTCAAAAACTAGGAAAAATTGCAAAGCACCATGAAAGGTCATTGGAAATCGCTCTTCTGCTAGGATTGCCACAAGATAGGAGGAAAGTGAGAAGAAAAGGAAATTCTCAGAGGAAAGGAGTAGAAAGAAAATATGAGAGGTGAGAAACTTATGAAGCAAATAAAGGATTATATAGCCTGACGAGGGTAGATGAAAGGATGCCATAATGACCCTTTGTAGGGTAAGAGATGTAATCGATGAAATGGAAAGGAAAGATGACCATTGATCTGGCAACACGTGTCACCTTACGTGTAAAGTGAGGGGACACGTATACCATGGTGGCAGACTTATTAGCTGGAAAAGATGAAAAGGTCTTTGGAAATGATGTAGATGACAGGGAATGAAAACCCTAAGGAGAAAAATGTCTCATCTATGCTAAAGATCTAACTTTTCCAAATAGAACTCCCAGCTTGAATTAACATATACCTGTCGAAGGTTTAACTTCGCCAAGTAGAAGTCTTGGCTTAAAATAACGCATGGCTGCCGAAGGTGTAACTTCAGGAAAGGTCTTGGCTTATAGTAACACATCTCCCTTTAAGGTATAACTTCGCTACCTTAGGTGCGACTTCGTCCAAAGGGGAAAATCCTGGACCAAAAATAACACTATTGTGCTAGAGAGGCAATCTCGAAGAAGATGAAGATTCTTTTGGTTTAAAGGAAATATTTGAGAACCGAAGATGTAACTTCGTTTCTTCTAGAAAAAGGCATGTGATAGTTAAAGGGCTATCACCTAAAGAACCTATGTTTTAAGGTACTTGACACCACCTTCGAAAGTCGATATAGCCAACCTTAAACGATCCTCAACACTGCCCCTAGTAACATCCTGACCACCACCTTCGGGGATTAGCCTAACAACCATAGGATAAATAGTCTGCTACCGTCAATAGAAGAGGTGCTCCCCGAACACTATTTAGGTCACTGATAGACTTCTCCTAGCCATCTTCGAAAGTGGCTCTAATCCTAAAGGTGTTTTTAAGCCCCCAAAGGTTCTTGAGGACAACAACAAATCTACGGCCCCCAGGAATATTGACAACGGACCTCCACATGCCCTTAGCCTCCTTATTAGGGGTAACCATCCAAAAACTACTAGGCATGCCTTCCTCTAAGGTACAAACTGATTGTAAATGAATTCAGCTGACCATGTGTCCTAGTCTATTCAGCAAGGGATAACCGCCTTTTCACAAGCCCCTTCTATAAATACTTGGGAAGCTATCAAGTAATATGAGTTATGATGGCTCATATTCTTCTGTTTTCTATTCTCAGCAACTACTTTCTCGTATACTGACTTGGGCATTGGAGATTTTTTCCTCAAAGAACACTCTAGGGAGCTCTTAACCCACATTCTTCAAGTGTTACAAATACTATTTAGGTGAACTCCTACTGGAGGCCCAACATGTCATACATCGAAGATATCCTTGAGCATCACACAAAAATGAGTTTATCATAAAGGTAAAGATTACCTTTCAGTGTTTCCTTCCTTAGCTTGTAGTGGCTTACAAACACTTCCTGAACGCTACTCTCCCCTTTTTTATTTGATCATTCCACTTAATATACCTTCTTAGTTGGTGGTTGGACTCTAGTTGGCATGGGCTGAGTTGGTCATTTCTGTATCAGCTTGGGTGGCTAATGATGCCCGGTGGCATCCTCGTCATATGACATGCTAGCCTGAAGGAGAGACTTTCGGTATGAAGGTGCCTGAAACACTCAGAAGAACAAGGGTTAAGAGTTTCCCATAATGTGTTTCCGGGGGAGGAGCCTCCAACGGCCAAGTCAGTGTTTATGAGAGTAGTAGTAGTAAGGAGTAGCAAGTGAGGAAAATAGAGAGAGTTCTGTGTCTCTTACCAAGGTCCTTCTTGACTATTTATAGGAGGGTGGAGGGAGGAGGCCATTTGACACAGCCTATTCAGATCGTGACACGTGTCTGGTCAGATTTGATCTGTACCCTTAGAGATAGGTATCTTCAGCTGGCCGTAGGCCGTTCCGGCCAGAGGCCAGTAGCGTGTGCAAGGTCTCTCTGTCATAGGCTCCTTAACCATTTTTGTCATATCTTCACAAGACCTCTTTGGAGAATGAGACCCCTTGGAGGCATAAGGCTCTTTCGGAATAGCAGGCCCCATTCGGCTCAATATAGCTACCGACGACTATTAGAAGGGGCCATTCGACAGAATGAGACACTTTTGAAAGATGCTCTGCCTTGGCGAGGATGGGGATATACTTTCCCAAATTTGGTGAGTTCGCTATTCCGAAGGTGCTAGTATATAGATTTTCTGAGGTAGGTTCTATTACTTACCAAGGGTCATTGTCATTCACCGAGGTTGGTGCTAGGTCTTCCCCGTGGGTGGTTTTTGGCCTAGTGATCTAAAGATCTAGGGGATCATGGCCCCTTGGTTATAAGGTGGTGTTATTCCCGAGGATGGTGAGGGCCCCCTCTTTCCCGAGGTTGGTTACTCATGTTTCCCGAGGGTGGTGCTTCTTATGTCGCTTTGGGAATTCTAGAAGGGTTAATAGCCCTTTGGCTATCACATGCCCCCCTCAGAAAGCCGAAGTTGTATCCTTGGTACTTGAGCCTTTGCAAGCGTTTCGTGGAACTCCTTGTGGTGGGTGACAGTCGTCTCAGCAAGTATAAACTGAATTTTTGACCGAGGTTACCTTCTTTGGAGGCCCTTCTTTAGTTCAGGACACCTCCTAGCTGAGGTAATGCCTTCGGCATTGGGTGGTACTCATTCTTTGAGCAAGCTTATGGTGTTCCCGAAGTTGTTCCTTCGGCCCGAAGTGTACATTCCCCTTCTTGGTTTTTTATTACCTGCCAGTGAATCATCACATCTTCTGACCAGATAGACGTATCTCTTTGGGAAAGACTCATGCCTGCTAGTGAATCATCATATCCTCTTACTATATAGACGCGTTTCCTCGGGAAAGACTCATGTATACTAGTGAATCATCATATCCTCTAACTAGGTAGATGCATCACTTTGGGCTAGACTCGCAAAGGTCTGGCAGCTGTCAAGAGCGTACCCTTGTTTCTCCCGTCAGGTGACACATGTCACCAGGTGATTGGCAAATGGTCCTGTCCGTTACGTCGGTTACGACTGTTCGCCTGCGAAGGGTCATTATGGCGACGCTACGCTTGCCTCCTTGAATCTATATAAACCCTTCCTCCTCTAAAGTCTTCGATACCTCTCATTTTTCATTGGCTTTGCTCACTAAATTTCTCTCCTTTTTCACCTTCTATTTGGCGCTGGTAATAGCAGCGGAGCGATTTTCAGCAAGAATTATGGCAGCCTTCCAAAGTTCATACCTCGGTCCAAAATAGGTGGGTTTATTTCCGAGTTTCCATTTTTTTCTCAAAATTTTCTCCTTCATCTCCCCGAGGTTAGAGCCTTCTCTATGAACATGTCTCCTCAACAAGCCGAAGTTCAGCCCATCCCCAAGAGTTTGCTTCCTCTTAACTCTTATCTGAGATGTGCCACTTCGGAGAAAGTCCAAAAGTGGTCGGCCAAATTCTTTCTTCCTTTTTATGCTATCACTAGGCTTCCTAGCCCTGGTATACCCAATTATGCCGCTCATTTAGACAAGGCTATGGTTTTCAGGGCTTAGCTGAAGGCTGAACTTTGGTATCCCCCTCCGAAGATGGTTTGCGACTTTTGCCAATTCCATGGTATAGCCATGAACCAACTTCCCCCGAACTCCTATTCTTATTTCAATGCCTTCCTTTGCATGTGTGGGGTCTTCAGGAAAGAGTCCCACTTCATCTTCTTGATGCAGTAATATAAACTCCACCCTATTTTGAAGGGCGGGTTCTACTTCTTGCTTCTTCGTGGATTTGGGAGCAAGAAATATACGTTCACCTTCGGAACGAAGGACAGTTGGTGAGGGTGGCAGAAGAAGTTCTTCTTTTTGAAGCTGGATGAGCAGTGGAAGCATGTGGCAACCAAATGGGCCTCTAGGACTCTTGCCATTGATGCAGTAGATCCCCGAAAGCTACTAACTTTGGAGTTAGAAGCCCAATTTGAAGAATTTGACAGCCATATTTGGGAATCGCAGATTGGGATCTTGAGGTCCCTCCGCATTCCCTATACCCCTTCCCGATTATGTGGAACTTTATGACTGAAGAAGTCCTTCGGGAGCTGGGGGTAGTCAAGGAACATATTACTGACAAGGGTATGCCAATGCCCTTTTTTTATGGCAAGAAGGCATGGCTAGTAAAGCTCCTTCGGGGCGAACTCACCTATCCAGCTCTTGAAGAGAGTAAGTCCTCATCCAGATTTTTGTCATATATATCCTCCATACTTGCACTTATGTTCTTCTTTTTGTAGAGATGGGTGACAAGTCTACTACTTTCTACAAGAGTCTCTTCCTCGGCCAAGTCGAGAAGGGGGAGCAGCAAAGGAAAAAGGTGGCACCGAAGAGGAAGAAGGCGCTGGAGGGACCATCTTCAGCGTCGAAGTCGATGAAGGCCAAGGAGGGCTCCCTTCCTCCTCAACCCGAGCATGATGTGGGGGTATGGGACCAAACTCCCGTTCGGGCCAACCCACCTACGGGGCCGGCCATCTGTTCGAATATGCTTAGTCTAGACATGGTTGTGGAGACTTTGGGGACTTCGGTCAATGAACTTTTGACCGAAGAGCTTATGGAATGCCAACAAAGGAAAGGCAAAGGTGTTCCCGCCAAATTCCTTGAAGTTAGTGACTCCGAGGGAGAAGACGCCGAACTTCCTCTAGGTTTGTCCCTTAGCCATTCTTCTATGAGTTTGGGAATTTTTGGCATTTTAGACCTTATGGATGAATGGCTAAGGGATAACGTTCTAATGGAACTTTGGCGTGACTTTACAGGCGAAGAAGTACAGGCCCCCTGGGTGGAGGACCACGCCCAAAGGAGGGCTATTTAGGATTCCAAAATCTCGAGGGACAAGGTCCCGAGAGAGCCCTTCTAGACTTTCATGGAGGACATGAACTTGTTCTCTAAGGATTGCTAGAAGATGGCTCCGCAGATGGCGAAGGGCATTATGACAAATGCCACTTTCTAGTCCCTGATCAAGGAGTGCCCCAATGAAGAAGTCCATGCTGCAAGGATAAAGGAGCAGGCTGCTTGCGCAAACTTCAATCCCTTAGGACTTACAAAATTTCTGAGTTTCCTTTTCTAAGTTCATTTTTTACCCTTATTTGGAATTTTCCCCTTTTCGCAGCTGTTGGCATACAGTGGGTTCCTTCGGGATTAGGCAGCTCAACAAACCTCAGTTTGAAGTCAATCAGAGGAGAGTTTGGCTAAGGCCAAGGAACTCATTGGCAGCTCAATCGTTAAGTACGGCGAGCTTAATAAGATAGCCAAGGAGGATTTGTCTAACCTTCAGGAGGAGGTGCTTAAGAGCCAGGGGGAGCTGATTGAAGACTTCTCGTTGAAGATGTCTGACCTCAGCGCGAAGGTGATATCTTTGACCTCGATGAACGAGGCTTTTAAAAAGGAGAAGGATGATGTCATTGCTAATCTTACAAAGGCATTTGCTCTAAACTCCGAACTCCAAGCCAAGGTCAATCGGCTGAAGAAGGAAAATAAGAAAATGAAGAATAAGTTCGAAAGCGAGGTCGAGGTCCTCAAGAAAGGACTGAGGACTTAGATACAAAGAAGGCTAAGTTCGATCAGGCAACTAAGTCTATTTATCAGGATGGTTTTTGCCTGGCTAGTCACCAAGTTCTATCCAGATTGCCCGACCTCAACCTTTCCTTTTTGGTGGCCCTGGACATCCCCAAAGGACCATCTTGGCAATGGTTGAGGATAAAGTTCCTCAATCCTCCTGCTAATCCACCTTTGGCCCCAAAGTTGCTGCCGAAGAGAAGGATGCCGAAGGTGAGGAAGCCGAAGATGCTGGAGAGCCAGCAGGTGACCAAGACCCCGAATAGGCTTCCTTTTTCTTCTTTCCCTTGTAATCTGCTCCTTGTATTTTGTAATGAAGTGTTAATGACATTTCTCTCTTATTCAAAATTTGGCTAAGTCCATGATTGGTCTTCAGATATCATCTTTATTCTTTAACACTCTACAATCTTCAGTCGAGGGGTTTCGCGAGCATCTTTGGTCAATGACCTTTAAGGTAGTAGTTAGGTATTTATAAGATAAAACATGTTCGATTGAATATATTTGGCAAAACTTAACTTGCGTAAAAAATAGTTAAGTGCCTTTTTTTCCAACCATGTTCGGTTGATTTCCTTTGGCAAAGGCTACCTATTTTCATGAATGCCCCTTCGAAAGTTACCATATTCAGTTTCCCCCTCAGAAGTGAATATGTTCAGTTTTCTCCCGCAGAAGTGAACATGTTTGGTCACTATACTTCAGAAAAAATGTATAACTTTACACATAGGCACCTTCGGAATCGACCACCTTGAAAATTTTTCAAAGTATGGGAATTCACTTATGTAATTCAGGAAACAACCACTTTCGGTTTCCACCTTCGAACTTGACCATATTCGGTCGACGCCCTTCAAATGGAACCATGTTCGGTCAAAGGAAATTACCACCTTCGGTCATTCCTCCCTTGGTGTTTTTTGCACAATTTTCTAACCAGAAAACGTTCTAAGTTTAAAATTTTTTCAGAGAGTTTGAATGCCACGTATTTTTCAACTCTCCTCTTTCAGTATTACCGAGCTTGTAGACTCCTGGCCGAACTTCTTCGAGGACCAAATGAGGTCCATCCCAATTTCCCTGAAGTACTCCATAGGATGATCTTTGGGCTTCGGATTCAGCTCTTCAAAGGATGAGGTCCCTTTTCTTGATTCCTTTACGCTTGACATGCAAGTTTGTAGCAACGGCTACTCTCTGCTGAAAAGCTTTTCTTTTAAGCTCGGCCATCTCTCTATGCTCGCCAATTAAATCCAACTTGGCCCTTAAACCGAGGTTGTTCCCTTCTTCGTCAAACACCTATATTCTAATAAAGGGCTATGCGATCTCGATGAGGATAGTGGCCTCTGTTCCGAAAATGAGTGAGAAAGATGTCTTGCCCGCGACCCGTCTGGGAGTTGTTCGATAGCTCCACAGCACACTTGAAAGCTCTCCTGGCCATTTTCCCTATGCTTCTTTCAACCTCATTTTGAGACCATCTTTTATTGTTCTATTAGACACTTTAACCTATCAATTGCTCAGAGGATGGGCCACTGGGGTAAAGTGTAATTTAATTCTGAGGTTGCTAGTGAATTCCTGGAACCTCTTATTAGTAAATTAGGAACCATTATCAGCTATTATCACCCTTGGAACGCCAAATCTGCATATGATGTTATTCCAGACAAATCTATGTATGTCCCTCGCCGATATTGCTGTTAAAGGCTCTGCCTTGATCCACTTGGTGAAGTAGTCTATTGCGACTACACAAAATTTTACTCCTCCAGGAGCTGTTAGGAGAAGCCTAATGAGGTCTATACCCCATATGATGAAGGGGCAGGGATAGTTTGCCAAAGTTATGACTTCGGAAGGTAGTGTTTGGACAAGAGCCTGTCTCTAGCAGTTGTCACATTTCTGGATGAATTGCCTCACGTCCTTCCTCAAGGTAGGCCAGAAGTATCCTTACCGGAGTAATACCCCGGCAAGGGCATTAGTTCCTATGTGAGAACCATAGGCTACCTCATGGACTTCTTTGAGGACCATTCCAACATCTTCTTCACTGACACATCTCTGTAACGGACTTGTGTACCCCTGTCGGTACAGCTCTTCCCCAATTAGGAAGTATCTTCCTGAGTGCTTTTGCACTTTTGCGGCTTTGAGATGATCTTCGGGAAGCTCCAACGTTGTGAGGTATTTCTTGATAGGGTCTTTCCACCCTCTTCCCAAGGTTACTATGCACATTACTGCCACACTTGGCTGATACAGTACCTCAGTGGACTTTTTGGATTTGGCCAGAGTATCGGCTTCCATATTGTCTCGCCTAGGTACATTTTCTATACGTACCGCATCAAACTCCTAGATGAGCTTTTTCACGAGATCATGGTATTTTGCCAAGTTTGGGTCCATTACGCTGTAGTCCCCCACCATCTATCATACCACTAACTGAGAATCACTGTTGGCATTTAGATTCCTTACTCCAACTCTTTTTACCAGTTGCAAGCCTACTATAAGGGCTTCATATTTGGCGACATTATTGGTGACGTTGAATTCAAATTTGATGGCCTTCTTGGCTTCCATACCTTCGAGGCTGTCGAGCATTACTCCAGCTCCTTAGTGTTCAAAACCGGAGGCTCCATAAAAAAAGAGTGTCCATTCAGGTTCATCATTTTTGAGGTCCTCCAGGGTATCCTCGGTTTTTAGGACCTCGACAATGAAGTATACCAATGCTTGGGCCTTTATTGCCCTTCTTGGCTCATAGGTGATGTCGTATTTGCTTAGCTCAATGCACCATTTTGACAATCTTCATGAGTGATCTACCTTTCTCATGACATCTGGAATAGGTAGGTTTCTTTTGACCATGATAAGGTGCCCTTGGAAGTAAGGTCGCAAGCTTCTACTTGCCAATACTAAGGCATAGATGACCTTTTATAGAAGAAGGTACTTAACTTCGGCACCATGCAGAGACTTACTCACATAATACACTGTTCATTGCTTTCCTCCCTCTTCCTTTACTAACACGGAGCTTATTGCCTTTTCAGTGACGGCGAGGTAGAGGATGAAGGGTTCACCCTCCCGCAGCTGCCGAAGTATCGGCAGACGGGTTAGGTAAATTTTGAGCTCATCCCAAGCCTTTTGGCAGTCTTCATTCTAAGGGTGTTCCATGGAACTAATGTCACCTTCATTTTTTGCTGCTTTGGTGAGCACTTTGAAGGATGGTCGGCGTCTATCCCCGTATCTGGAGATGAATCTGCTAAGGGCCGTGATTCTCCCTGTGAGTCTTTGCACGTCCTTTGTCATTGTGTGAGTTTAGAATCCTAGCAGGGCCTTAACCTTTTCTAGGTTGGCATCAATACCTTTTTTTGATACCATGAATCCGAGGAATTTGCGAACATTCACTCCGAATACGCACTTTTAGGGTTGAGACGGATTCCAAATTCCCAAAGTCGGTGGAATATTTCCTTTAAGTCTGAGATATGATTACTAGACAATTTGCTCTTAACTATCATATCATTGACATATACTTCCATATTTCTCCCAATTTGGGAGTCGAACACCCTGTTCGTCAGCCTTTGGTACATGGCCCCTGCATTTTTAAGGTCAAAAGGCATTTTGACATAGTAGTAGGTACCGACTTCGGTCTTGAAGGATTTGGTTGTATCCATTGAAGGCGTCAAGGAAGCTAAGTAGATGATATTTGACAGTTGAGTCCACCAATTGATCTATAGGTGGTAGAGGGTAAGAATCCTTAGGACCGGCATCATTTATGTTTCGGAAGTCGATGCACATTTGGAGCTTATCGCTGCCTTCCTTTATGGCGATAACAACATTGCTAAGCCATTCGGGGTACTTGACTTCTCTTATTACACCTGCCTCTATTAACCGCGGGACTTTGCCTCTGACGAAGTTGTTATTATGTGCCGAGAGGCCGCACTTTTTTTGTCGAATAGGCTTCACCTCTGGGCACACTTTAAGGATATGTTGAATTGTCCGAGGGTCTAACCCAGGCATGTCCTTCGGAGAATAGGCAAACAGACCTTTGTTCATTAACAGAAAAGATACAAGCTTTTTCTTGTCACCTTTGGCCAGTTGTTTCCCCACTCGGGTACTTTGGCCTGGGACAAATTCTACATCTTCTGTTTATATTTTTTCGAGGTCACCTACTCCTTCTCCTGTTGGCTCTTCAGAAAGTATGCTCTTTTCATTCGAAGTCTGTGCATGAACTTTCATTAGACTTTGTCTTGCCTTCATGAAGACTTTCCTCACCTCAGCTTCATCAATAAATATCTCTGCATCCCCTTCCTTCACGCTGGAGGTGACCGTTAGGCACCTCACATCTAGATGAATGCGGAGATTTCCTTGTCTCTGCCTTCCTAGGATGGCATTATTTGAAGAAGGGACATTTATGATGATGAACTATGTCATTGTGAGCCAAAGAGCTCTTCCTTGTTCTGAACCAAAGTTCCCCTTAGCATCAAGGGCAGATCAATCTACTCAAGCACAAGCAGTCTGAACCTAATGTAGGGGAAGTAACAAGTTTGAGATCACCCTTAAAGATGCCTAAGTTCGGCAATAGGTGGGAGAACAGAATGTCGACATTGGAACCATCATCAATGAGCACTTTTTGATGTCCCAACTCCTTATCCTTGCCATAATTAGGAGGGGGTCATCATGAGGGAACTTCACGGTAGACCCATCTTTCTGAACAAGCTTGTTCGCTGGGTTTCCAAACTCCATCATTGAGATTTCCTAGACTTTCCTTTTTCTCTTAGCTAAGGGTATCCCAGTAGTGATTGTCTGGATTACTCCCGCCAGAGGTGGTGGATGCTTTTTGGGACTTCGGTTCTGATGTGGGTCAGAATCATAGTCCTTATCTTCCCCTTTCCTTTCTTCTTCCCTTCTTTCTTTAGGGGATGGTATTCATAGGTATCACTGCAGTTGGCCTTGTTTGATCAGAGATTCGATGTACTTTTTTAGTTGGAAGCAGTCCTCAGTGTCGTGCCCATGGTCTCGGTGAAATTGGCAAAAATTCTTCATGTTCTTCTTATTCTCCGAGGTCATGGCCTTCGGACGTTGGATAGTAATCTTTTGCCTCTCCATGGCCATCAGTATGTTTGTCCTTGTGGTGTTCAAGGGAGTGAACAACACCTGCATTTTCCCTCTTTCCTTCTGATGTCAACCCCCACCCTCGGTCGGATACTAAGGTTGGTGAGCCTGACCCTTGGGATGATTGTGGTTAGACTTCGTCCCTCCCATCCGCAGATCTTTGGCCATCATGTGCTGCTCTGCCCTTCAGTAGAATTCACTAAGGGTATTAGGGGGTCTTTGGAGAACTCATAGAAGAGTTGTGAATCTTTCTGAAGTCCCCTAATCATGGCAAGGATGCGGATTTCGGAGCAGAAGTCAGGTACACTCAGCGCTTCTCGGTTGAACCTCTCAACATAGTCCCGAATGGTCTCCCCATTCTTTTGGGCTATGTCAAACATTTGGACAGGCATCTTTGCTGTCGACCTACTTCTGATGAACTGCTAGGTGAATGCGCCGAATAACTCCTGGAAACACATTATGGTCCCTGGAGCCAGAGAGTTATACCACGCAGTTACAGGCCCTGAAAGGGTGACTTCAAAGCATTTGCAGAGGGTGGCATCATCAGCTCCATGCAACACCATATTGTGCCTATACTTCATCAAGTGGGCTTAGGGGTCACTACGTCAATCATCTGCTTCCAAGCATGGCACTCGGAAGTCACTTGGCATAAGTGCCTCTACCACTGCATGGATGAAGGGTGACTTTTCTCCGGTGAATGTCTCCGACAACCTTGACCAAATAGGCTTCTGGGAGATCTATCTTTCTACCTTTTCCAACCTCTCTAGGATCTTCCCCATGAGGGTGGTAGGACTATTTTCTGCTCACTATTTGGTGGTTGTTGGTAACGGAGAGCCACGTCTCCTTTTCAGAGAGTAACTTCATCGGCATAGGGACTGGGACCTCCCGTACGGGGATGGACTTCACCAGTCGGAAGTCTTGGGTTGTTTTGACACCGTGTCTCCCGTGCGACATGCTCTGGAGGGTACGATCCCCATTGAAGACTAATTGTGAGAGCCCCCGCTTCCGGAGCTCCGGCGGGGTAACTTTGGGCTCTTTTCTTGACGGGTGCTAGGAGAAGGCGTCCTTCCCCTGAGAGGTAGTTGTGACCACCTTTGATTGAGCTGTTCGGTCATTTCAGCCACAACAGAGCACTGGAAGTCCCGCAAAAAGCTCATCATGACCATGAGAGGACGTTCATCCTCAGGCAAAAATATTTCTACCGCAGGTGGTTCAGTCGTTGTTGGAGCTTCAGGCGCGGACTGGGACTTCAAGTCCCTTATCCTTAGAATGCCTGGTCTCAAGAATGGTGACCTAAGAGGGAGTTCCAATAGATGGCGCCAAATGATGCCTGGAAACATCCTCATTGTATGACATGCTAGCCTGAAGGAGAGACTTCTGGTATGAAGGTGCCAGAAACACTCAGAAGAACAAGGGTTTGGAGCTCCCCGGAATGTGTTTCCGGGGGAGTAGCCTCCAATACCCAAGTCAGTGTTTGTGAGAGTGGTAGTAGTAGGGAGCAGAGAGTGAGGAAACGAGCGAGAGTTCTGTGTCTCTTACCAAGGTCCTTCCTGAGTATTTATAGGTCGATGGAGGAAGGAGGCCGTTTGACATAGCCTGTTCAAAGATTTGATCCGTACCCTCGAAGATAGGTATCTCCAGCTGGCTGTAGGCTATTCCAGCTAGAGGGCAGGTGTTACCCACTCCAGGGTAGTCCAGTTATGGTGCCAGAATTGTGCATTTAGACTCCCAGGATTGGTAATGTTCTGTAGGCCATCAGAACACTACCCTTAGTGTGCATACCCAAGTGGCCCTCTTGAGCACTATGTAAATACATGCATATTGATCCAACCATCACAAACATATTCACATTTCATGCACACCATGGCACCTCAGAAGAAAAACACTAGCACAAGTCTTAGTTTTGGCTTCCACACATTAGGCAACCTTGTTAAGTTCTAGTGGCCAGCTACTGCACCTGTAACTTCCACTAATAAAATGTATCATTCTAGCCTCATACCCCCTATTTTATTTACTCCATTATGAATTAGAGACTTAGATCAAACCAATGAATTTTTGTTTACATCGATAGCCCACCTATGGACCAAGTTATGGATTTTTTAAGTTGGTTACAAAATTCTGACCAAATGAACAGTAACTCAGCCAATTTTACAATGTCATATCTTTGGGTACAAGGATCCAAATCCATAAATTTAAAATTCTAGTTCAACCTCTAGATGTTCTCTAGATGTGGTCAAAATTTCATACCAAGATTCATTCTACACAGGGAGATATTAAACTTTAGGTACATGGTCGAAATTCTGGAAACTTTTGGACCATTTTGCCCATACAATTTTTCCAAACCATGCAAACACTGCATTCACAAGGGGAAAGCCCTCCAAGGCTATCCAATACATGTCCAATACACATATTAATTACATTCTCCTGCATCTAGCAACTTTATGTTGCCAAAACAGAATTTACAAGTAAGCAGCCTATCATTCACACTTAGGCAGCATTGCACCACATCACTTACATAGCCAAAAAATTACACAAATGTTCACATACTTGTCTCATCTTACATACACTACATCTAAATGCATACATGCAATAAAATATGGTCTTAACTCAGCTAAATATGCACCCTAGGTTACAAGAGGTCCTGAGACACAATGGACTCCAAAAACAGGATGCTGGACAGCTGCTGCACAACACAGTAAGTACCACCATTAAAAGTACCAAATGTGCTCCTAAAATCACCAAACTTTCCAGATCACAAATAGACATATGGAAGTTCATGAAATTTTAGATCAAAAATAAAACCACAAATTTTAGTTTGAAGGTGCTCTTTCAACTGGACCTAAAATGACAGAATTAAGGGGAGTAAGTTTCATTGAGAAACTTGCTAAGGGTAACACTTGGTTTCTTAAGCTAATGTGATCCTCATTAAAACCTGCATCAAAAGACACTAAAACAAAAAAACCACAATGCATATAAACAAGATATAGCAACCAAATGCAGCAGCCAAACACAAACAACAAATACATGAAATGTAGCAGTAACAATAACCATAGGTTAGTCCATGAAACATGCAATAAACATAAATAAATCACTATGGCAGCCCTCATCAAGCTAATGCTTGGTCTTAGGAGGATTTTAAAAGTAGTTAGTACTAACTTTGGGCTCTAGAAACCCTCATTTGACTGCCATCTTTGTGCACTTCACACTAGCTCACAAAACCTTTAATAAGTGCACTCCCCTTAATAAGCTTGGTTCATCAAGCTCATGGCTCTCTTCCAAGCCTAGCCATAGATCCATGGATGTTTGAAAATTGCAGAAAATAGTCCAAGAGAGCAAGTGAACCCTTACCAAAGTGAGCAGGCCAAATTTGAAGCTTAATCCTTGAAGTATGCAAGAAAAAGCTCTAGTTTGCTTCCAATTGCTTCCTTTTGCCTTCAATTTCAATCAATTGCAAGTTTGAAGGTGTGGTGGCTATGGAGGAAGTATGGATGTGTTCTTGGCCTGGGGGAGGACGAAAATGAGAGAGGGATAAGTGATTTGGCCACTTAAATAGCCTTAAATGAGGTTAAGGGCACCAAAACACACTTAACAAGTTTAACCTTGCTTTATGTCTTTTTCCTTCTCACTAATTATGGTTTGTTTGTCTTAAACTCATTGGTACACATGTGCCCAAAATTTTTTACTAATTATCAAGTCATGGCTGCCTCCCCCATGATGGGATAACCCCAAAATTCAACCCTTAGACTTAAGTCAAAAGCTTGAACAGGTTAAGGTTTACACTAGGACATTTAGGTCCTTATTGCCTTTATTGTTTCCTTTGTTCAAACTTGTCTTCCATGAGTAAATTGGTCCTCCAATAGCACTTTCATACCATTTATATCCTTCCCATAACTCTCCAAGTCTCTTTCGTGAGAGTTTTGCAATTGAGTACCCGAATTTCCAAAACCTAACAAAAAGTCCATAGGTTGCTTGACAAACAAGCAATCCTTAAGGCTTTTCTTGGGGGCCAATTTACCAAATTGTAACACTTTTAAGGAGGTGTTGATCATGCCTTTTGCCCCCCACACTTCAAACACTATGGTGCGAATTACACAATATAATGGTTTTTAGCCATTATGACACACTTGTAATTCTCCCATTTTATGCAGTGGTAACAGTAGGGGCATGTGCGAGGTCTCTCTGTCAGAGGCTCCTTAACCATTTTTTTCGTATCTCCACAAGACCTCTTTGGAGAATGAGACCCCTTCGGGGTATAGGGCTTTTTCGGAATAGCAGGCCCCCTTTGGCTCAATATAACTACTAAGTGTTGGGTTTCGGGAGCCAAACAGCGCAGCGGAATTTAACCGAAACCCTCCAGGATCCAAGTGAAACGGGGTAAACCGGGTGTTTGAAAATTTTCATACCTAATTTTTGGTTGAGATCTCTCACTCAACTGTAGAGTTGAATCACAAAACTTGAACAGTTGACGTGTTCAAGCTCTCTATGGTATCCACACGAGCCTCTCGGTATCACCACGCTTCCACCATGTCCCAGCAGATGCGTTTCTCTTGCGCTCGCAGTGCTAGCTTGCGTCCTCCAAGGAATTGCAAGAGAAGAGTGCGGCTGTCCTTTTGGGAGGCTAGGGCAAGGAGACCTGCGAATTTCTCACTAAAAGTTGTATTTATAGTGAGACTCAACTTCCAGGCCTAATGGGTTTCAAAGCCCTAATCCAATTAGGCTTTAATTTCGGGCTTAATAATGGCTCAACTATTGGGCCCATTATTAATACGAAATTATTGTGAAACCAAAACCCAAATTATTAGCCCATGCACTCTAATGATCCAAATAGCTCTATGTGTGTGACCCAATAGGCTCTTACCACGTTGGCAATGATCATAAATCACATTTATGATCATAAGCAATGAGCGGTGTCTAGCAACACATCATTGCTACCCAAGTGACAAGATTGTCGATGATTCGACTAAACCTTTATGATCATCACCGATATATGCCATTGTCCCTTTGTCCAAGATATCAAGACTAAGCACGAGACATGGAATGTGTCACTCTCGTATAGCCCAATCTTTGGTTTCTTGATTACCGAGTAGACCAACTTAAACTGATGACATTGATATCGTATATCAACTCATCCGAGCATGGCCATGCATTTTTCTAAGTCTTACTCTATCAAGGGGCCCGAAGATATCACTCCCGTTACATAGGAGGGACAAATCCCATCTTGATCATACAAATCCCTCCGCATGATATGTGACATACCCAATGACCTCCTTCAAGTTCACTCAGTTACGAGCAACAAAGGAAAGTATCAAAGTATGTGACTCACATGTAGGGAACCTTGATGATCTTAGGTCGAAGGACTACATATACCATGATCACTATGAGAATCACTTATGACACTCATATAACGATCCATGTAGTGTTCTCATGGTGGGTCGGTCTAGTACACAAGTTCTCCAACTTGTACCCATATGTAGACTACATATCTCATATTAGTCTCCACATATGCTAGTCGTTATGTATTATTGCAACCCGCTCCACAATAATACTAGACCAGGGACGTTTAAGAATATCATTATTCTAGGGTTACAATTATGTTTATTACGTTACGCAGAAACAAAACAACGAACATAATTGCTGGATTAATGCCTTAATAAAATATCATGACTCAATGTGCAAAAAATACAATCATCTCATGATTGGCTTTTTGGGCACAACACTAACAATCTCCCACTTGCACTAAAAGCCAATCATCCATGTATCTAATACCGATGGACCTAGAATGGCTATCATGCTTTTGCTGCGTAAGGGGCTTTGTCAGTGGATCAGCAATGTTGCTATCTGTCGAAGTCCTGCATATCCTTACATCACCCCTCTCGATGATCTCCCTGATGAGATGATAGCGTCGGAGTATGTGTTTGGATCGCTGGTGAGATCGAGGTTCCTTAGCCTGTGCGATTGCTCCATTGTTGTCACAATAGAGCTCTATCGGGTCGGTAATGCTTGGAACCACTCCAAGTTCAATGATGAACTTCTTGATCCAAACTGCCTCCTTCGTAGCATCAGAGGCGGCAATGTACTCAGATTCTGTTGTAGAGTCAGCTACTGTCTCTTGCTTTGAACTCTTCCAGCTCACAGCACCACCACCAATACAAAACACATAACCAGATTGCGATCTAAAATCATCCTTATCGGATTGGAAGCTTGCATCGGTGTAACCCCTTACAACGAGCTCATCTTCACCTCCAAAGACCAAGAATGCATCCTTAGTCCTTCGTAAGTACTTAAGGATGTTCTTAACAGCTGTCCAGTGACTCTCACCGGGGTTCGATTGGTACCTACTCATCATGCTTAAGGCATATGAGACATCAGGATGAGTACATATCATGGCATACATGATAGATCCAATTGCTGAAGCATATGGAATCTTACTCATGCATTCTCTCTCCTTGGGTGTACTCGGACACTGAGATCTAGAAAGAGTTATACCATGTGACATGGGCAAGAATCCTTTCTTGGAATCTTGCATGCTAAACCTCTTTAGCACCTTGTCAATGTATGTACTTTGACTTAGGCCAAGAAGCTTTCTAGATCTATCTCTATAGATCCTGATGCCTAACACATAGGCTGCTTCACCCAAGTCCTTCATAGAGAAACATTTCCCCAGCCAAGTCTTCACAGACTGTAGCTCAGGAATGTCATTCCCGATGAGTAGTATGTCATCTACATACAACACCAAGAAGACAATAGCGCTCCCACTAACCTTCTTGTAGACACAAGGTTCATCTTCATTTTTGATAAAACCAAACTCTTTGATTGCTTCATCAAAATGAAGATTCCAACTTCGAGAAGCTTGCTTCAGTCCATAAATGGACCTTTGCAACTTGCACACTTTATTGGCATTCTCAGGAGTGACAAAACCCTCAGGTTGTGTCATGTACACATCCTCAAGTAGCTTTCCATTTAGGAATGCAGTTTTGACATCCATTTGCCATATCTCATAATCATAGTGTGCAGCAATAGCAAACAAAATTTGGATGGATTTAAGCATAGCAACTGGTGAAAAAGTTTCATCATAGTCAATACCATGAATTTGCTTGAAACCTTTTGCAACCAATCGTCCCTTAAAGGTAATCACATTACCATCCATGTCAGTTTTCTTCTTGAAAACCCATTTGCACCCTATGGGTTTTACCCCTTTAGGTGGGTCAACCAAAGTCCATACTTGGTTTTCATACATGGATTCCATCTTGGATTTAATGGCCACTAGCCACTTCTCAGAGTCAGGCCCCGACATAGCTTGTTGGTAGGTTGCAGGCTCATCCTGATCCATGAGCATGACATCACCAGTGTGAGTCACGAGAAATCCATATCTCTCGGGCTCACGCCGAATCCTACCAGACTTACGTGGGCTTTGTGCTACAGGAATAGACTCTTGAACCACAACATCTTGTGGTGTCTATTCAGGTTCCATTTCAGGTTCAATGTCTCCTTGTTGTTCTTGAATTTCTTCAAGTTCTACTTTCCTCCCACTAGTTTCTTTAGAGATAAACTCTTTCTCTAAAAAGAGACCAGTTCGAGCAACAAACACTTTTTGCTCAGAAGGATTATAGAAATAGTAACCCTTTGTTTCTTTGGGATACCCAACAAAAAGGCATTTTTTAGATTTGGGCCTTAGTTTGTTAGAGGATTGACGTTTCACATAAGCGTCACAGCCCCAAATCTTCATAAAAGGCAAATTGGGACACCTCCCACTCCATATCTCATATGGTGTCTTTTGAACCGATTTAGATGGAACTCGATTTAGTGTAAAAGCGGCTATCTCTAGAGCATGTCCCCAAAAGAAGTTTCGAAGGTCAGCTTGACTCATCACAGAGCGAACCATGTCTAACAGAGTTCGATTTCTCCTTTCAGATACACCATTCCATTGAGGTGTACCTGGTGGAGTGAGTTGTGATACTATACCACACTCCTTCAGATAGTCAAGGAATTCTTGATCCAAGTACTCTCCACCTTGATCTGAACGAAGCACTTTGATACTTTTACCGAGTTGATTCTCTACTTCATTCTTGAATTCTTTGAACTTTTCAAAGGATTTTGACTTGTGTCTCATGAGATACACATAGCCATATCTACTGAAGTCATCAGTGAAAGTAATGAAGTATTGAAAACCTCCTCTAGCTTGTGTAGACATAGGGCCACATACATCACTATGTATGAGTCCTAGTAAGTCATTAGCCCTTTCACTTTGCCCTGTGAATGGGGCTTTGGTCATCTTGCCCAACAAACATGACTCACATGTCTCATATGATTCAAAATCAAATGAGTCCAAGAGTCCATCCTTATGGAGCTTGGATATGCGGGTCTCATTTATATGGCCCAAGCGACAGTGCCAGAGATAGGTCGGGTTTGAATCATTTAATCTGACCTTCTTGGTATTCACATTATAGATTGGATCTTCGAGGTCTAGAACATACAACCCATTGCTAAGTTGAGCACTACCATAAAAGATTTCATTCAAATAAATAGAACAACATTTGTCCTTTATTATAAATGAAAAACCTTTCTTGTCCAAACAAGAAACAGAAATCAAATTTCTACTAATAGTAGGCACAAAGTAGCAGTTGTCTAATTCTAAAACTAATCCACTAGGTAAAGTGAGAACATAAGTCCCTATGGCTAAGGCAGCAACCCTTGCTCCATTTCCAACACATAGGTCCACTTCACCTCGGGCCAATCTTCTACTTCTACTTAGATCCTGCACATTTGCACAAATGTGAGATCCACATCCAGTATCCAATACCCAAGATGAGGAAGTAGAAAAGTTAGCCTCTATAACAAAAATACCTGAAGTGGAAGTCTTACTTCCCTTTTCCTTAGCAAGTTCTTCAAGATAGAGCTTGCAGTTACGCTTCCAGTGTCCAGGTTGCTTACAATGGAAGCACTCCCCTTCCTTTGCCACACCACCCTTTGGTTTCAATGCAGCTGAAGAAGAATTAGTATTGGACTTTCCATTAGCTTTATCTTTCTTCTTGCTGGCTTTTCCTTTTCCCTTGCCCTTTTGAACCATCAAAATGGGCTTAGCCTCTTAAGGTTTTGCTCAGCAATTCTCAACCTGTTGAGCAATTCCGGGAGGGACTTGTCAAGGTCATTCATGTTATAGTTCATGACGAACTGACTATAGCTTTCAGGCAACGATTACAAGACTACATCAATAGCCAACTCCTTCTGAAGAGCAAATCCCAAATTCTCAAGATTCTCAATGTACCCAATCATCTTGAGCACATGAGGACCCACGGGACTTCCCTCAGACATCTTGCACTGAAACAATGCCTTAGAGGTCTTAAACCTCTCATGCCTAGCTTGCTCTTGGAAAAAAATTTTGAGATGTTCGATCATATCGAACGCCCTCCATGTTCTCATGTTGCTTCTGAAGCTCAGATTCCATGGTAATAAGCATGAGGCATGCAACATCGAAAGCATCATCAGAATGCTTCTTGTGAGCATCCCTTTCAGCACTTAGAGTAGTGGCAGCAGGCTCATTCGGAATGGGCTGCTCTAGGACATAAGCCTTTCTCTCTTGTTTGAGGACTATCCTCAAGTTTCGGTACCATTTGAGAAAGTTAGTCCCATTCAGTTTTTCTTTCTCAAGGATCGATCGCAACGAAAGTGTCGATGTGTTTTGTGCCATGGTTATCTACAACAGTAAATATGCAGTGTAAGAGTCATGTATTTTAATTCATTTAATAAGGACTTTTATTAAATGATACTCCCACTATTTTCCTCAAAATAATAACCCTCGATATTATTTCAGAACACCTTGGCACTAAGCTATTCTAGTGGGCCAAGATCCATATTTGACCACAACCTGAGTCAGCTTTGGCTTTTTTTCTCAAGTTACAGCTATTTAGGTAGGCAACTCCTTGCCAATTGCATCTTATGCAACTCTTGGATATTTGGGTGAACAACACTTGTCCAAACTCATCTCATGAGCTTAAGCCCAGCCCTATGCCTTTAAGTCCCTAATCCTATTAGGATGACTTAGTTAAGTCAGACCCAAAGTTAGCAATTTGGATATCACTATTATCCCATCGTGCCTTAACCAAGATGAACATAGGTGCTTTTCTTTGGCAAACCCACCTAATGTTGATCAAAGTCTTGACGAGTGCCAACATTTGGAATGCATCACATTTAATGACTTAATATTTGTTTGAGGGATTTTTCTTTTGATCTCACCAATTTGTTATCTCTGGTTGTTTTATACATGCATCACATACAAATATAAAACATGCATCACATGCTTATAAGAAATTAAACGTGACATGGTTATAGCCCAAAGTATGCGTTATTCTCAAGCCAATGAGAATATCATAAAAGCCTAAGAAAAGAAAAGGGTCTTCACAAACTCATTCTCTTCCTTTCTTGGTTGCCCTTTTGTTGTCACCTCCTTGGACATACCACCTTGGATGATCCCATAATGCACCATTACATCAATAATAGAAACCTAGAGTTACATTCGAGGGGTGTAAGGTGAGAAGAGAATGTACAATGAGAGTGATAAGAAAAGGCACGACAATAGGCCGTATTTACAAGTACAACCAATCAAGGGCTATAACCATGCACCATGCTTCAACCACCAATCAGCATATCATGTCAAATATCATTCACCAAAGATGCATGCCAATTTTCGCGTGTTGACTAACTAGTTTTTATTTATGTGGTGCTTCACATATGGCGGTCCGGCTGGCCGGTCAGCGGGAGGTGGTTCCGCTAATTGGTGAGCAGACGGGGTCAAGGGGAGCTGCCCTTGAGGGGGGCGTGGGGGGCGGTGCCCCCCGGCACAAAAAATTGTGTTACAATTGCTTAGCCCAAAATCTTCTACTTCGAGCAAGTAGGCACCCGAGACTCCTCCATTCGAGCCACCAAAAATACCTTACTTTCGGTGCCCGAATAGGCCGAATCCAAACAAAGCTAGGATTTTTGCAACTATTGCAAGAATCCTAATCCATATAGGTATCTCATACCATTCAATTTCGGGTTAATCTCATTAACCAATTAATTTCGTTTCTTCATATACGTCATATGTTCATTACGAGTTCCGGTTTCATGCATCATGAATCAATCTAATTAATCATGGCCGCAAAGCAACCGAACACATAACATCATGCGATTCAACATCAATCCCGATTTAGGGTTTCACCAGTAGCTCTGATACCACTGTTGGGTTTCGGGAGCCAAACAGCGCAGCGGAATTTAACCGAAACCCTCCAGATCCAAGTGAAACGGGGTAAATCGGGTGTTCAAAAATTTTCATACCTAATTTTCGGATGAGATCTTTCACTCAATTGTAGAGTCGAATCAAAAAACTTTAACAGTTGATGTGTTCAAGTTCTCTTTGGTATCCACACGAGCCTCTCGGGATCAGCACGCTTCCACCGCGTCCCGGCAGATGCATTTCTCTTGCGCTCGCAGTGATAGCTTGCGTCCTCCAAGGAATTGCAAGAGAAGAGTGCGGCTGTCCTTTTTGGAAGGCGAAGGCAAGGAGACCTGCGAATTTCTCACTAGAAGTTGTATTTATAGTGAGACTCAACTTCCAGGCCTAATGGGTTTCAAAGCCCTAATCCAATAGGATTTAATTTTGGGCTTAATAATGGCTCAACTATTGGGCCCATTATTAATACGAAATTATTGTGAACCCAAAACCCAAATTATTAGCCCATGCACTCTAATGATCTACATAGCTATATGTGTGTGACCCAATAGGCTCTTACCACGTTGGCAATGATCATAAATCACATTTATGATCATAAGCAATGAGCGGTCTCTAGCAACACATCATTGCTACCCAAGTGGCAAGATTGTCGATGATTCGACTAAACCTTTATGGTCATCCCTGATATATGCCATTGTCCCTTTGTCCAAGATATCAAGACTAAGCACGAGACATGGAATGTGTCACTCTTGTATAGCCCAATCTTTGGTTTCTTGATTACCGACTAGACCAACTTAAACTGATGACATTGATATCATATATCAACTCATCTGAGCATGGCCATGCATTTTTCTAAGTCTTACTCTATCAAGCGGCCCGAAGATATCACTCCCATTACATAGGAGGGAAAAATCCCATCTTGATCATACAAATCCCTCCGCATGATATGTGGCATACCCAATGACCTCCTTCAAGTTCACTCAGTTACGAGCAACAAAGGAAAGTATGAAAGTATGTGACTCACATGTAGGGAACCTTGGTGATCTTAGGTAGAAGGACTACATATACTATGATCACTATGAGAATCACTTATGACACTCATCTAATGATCCATGTAGTGTTCTCTTGGTGGGTCGGTCCAGTACACAAGTTCTCCAACTTGTACCCATATGTAGACTACATATCTCATATTAGTCTCTACATATGCTAGTCGTTATGTATTATTGCAACCCGCTCCACAATAATACTAGACCAGGGACGTTTAAGAATATCATTATTCTAGGGTTACAATTATGTTTATTACGTTACGCAAAAACAAAACAATGAACATAATTGCTGGATTAATGCCTTAATAAAATATCATGACTTAATGTGCAAAAATACAATCATCTCATGATAGGCTTTTGGGCACAACACTAACACTAAGGACTATTAAAAGAGGCCCTTCGACAGAGTGGGGCACTTTTGGAAGACGTTATCCCTTGCCGAGGATGGGGATATACTTTCCAAAATTTTGTGAGTTTGTTATTTTGAAGGTGGTAGTATATAGATTTTCCAAGGTAGGTTCTGTTACCTACGAAGGGTGGTTGTCGTTCACCGAGGTTGGTGGTAGGTCTTTCTCGAGGGTGGTTTTTGGCCTAGTGATCTAGAGATCTCGGGGATCATGGCTCCTCGGTTGTAAGGTGGTGTTATTCTTGAGGATGGTAAAGGCCCCTTCTTTCCTAAGGTTGGTCACTCATGTTTCCTGAGGGTGGTCCTTCTCATGTCACTTTGGGAATTCTAGAAGGGTTAATAGCCCTTTGGCTATCAGCTGAGGTACTGCCACTCCTTTTCCTTTGCCTTATTGGTTTCTAGGCCAAGGAGCCCAAACTTGCCTTATGCCCTTCTTTCTTCTTTCTTAATTGGGAAATTGCTAACCTAGTGTTCTTGAGATTCATATTTTAAACATCCCTCAGTAAGCCTAAACATGGTTTAAAACCATGATATTTTCCTTAAGTTTGGCATTAAGGACCAAACCTCTGAGGTTCTCTCCACCATTTCTGTTCCCTTCCTAGCTCAGCTTTCCCCAGCATATCTCTGGCTCTTTTTTTACCACTTTGATGTGCCTTAGTAGTTCCTTTAATGTTTCCTCCTACAGGATGGTAGAACTCCTACTCCAGTATTAGAGTCCTCTAGACAGTCTCATAGTAATTCTTAATGCCAATGGCTCTAAGTATTTGTCTCAACTCAGGCCTAGTCCTCCGATGAACGTCTTAGTGCTTAATTCCTCTAGCCCATCATACTAAAGAGCATACTTAAGAAGACTAGTGAATTTGCGCTCATATTCTCTAGCAAACATGTTTTCTTGCTTGAACAAATCAAACTCCACCTGCTTCTGGTCATTAAGAGCTTCACTGACATACTATTGTTGGAATACTCGAAGAAATTCAACCCATCTCATAGGCCCTTTTTTCTTCATAGGCTTCCTCTCATTCTTACTCATATATGTCCTTTTTACTATTCTCCACCACAACTCTGCACTACCTTCTAACTTGAAAGTAGCTAGTACTACCTTTTGAGTGGATGTGGCTACCATTCTCTCAAATACCTTTTCTATTAGATAGATTCAGAACTTAGCTTCATCTGGACTAACACTAACTTTGAACATAGGTGGATTAAGTGCTAGGAAGCATTACAGTTGACCTTCCTTTAAACCCTCTCTTTTTTATCTTTCTCATCCTTTTTAGGGACCTTGGGAATTCGTTTAGAGGCTAGTTCTTCAGAGCTTTCAGAAACTAGCATTACTATTTCAACATTAGTGCCTAATTACTCCCATTCTCTATTCTCATTACTTCTCCTAATTTTTTATCTCAGTTTTTGCCTCTTGGATTCCTTTTCTCATCATCTTGACCCTATTCCTCATCTACTTCATATCTGCTACATTGTTCTTCTCTTACTAGCTCCTTTCCTAGCTTTCTTCCCACTCTTTCTTCTTCTACTTCTTTAGTGGCAGTACCCCTAGATGCTTGGGCTTGACTCTTAGTAAGGGCCTGTGTACCTACTATAAGCTTGGCAATGGCAGCTTGCATCATCCCCATAATATGTCCCATTTTTTTTTATCATGCACACTAATCTAGGCTCTATGGCCCCATTGTAAGGTCTTGTCCTACTTTTAGGCTTCTCCTCTTTTTTAGGCTTTTCATCAGCCTTTGTATTCACTTGTTCTTCTTTTTCTTTTTCTTTTTCTCTTTCTTTTTCTCTACGTCTGGTCATCATTCCTGCAAAACATAAGAATGGTTGATACTTATCATAGTGGGTAGTAGCCAAATAGATCATTTAGGTCCTATATAACCATAGCTTTGATACCAACTTTGTCAGGGCCCAATTCACCCCTACCCTAAACTTCTTAAAAGGTTTTAATCAACCAATTACTTTGATATGGTGAATTAGGACATGACAACCATAATGTTTAACCCTAAATTTTAGTTGTTAACAAAATAAGGCTTAGGTGGTAGTTACCAATTAAATTATCCTATGAAGTCCTGTTAAGTTTCTAGTTTAACAGGTTAAGTTACAAGTTTAACACATTAAACTATAATTTTAATGTATTACTTTTGTAAGTTCACTCAACTTAGCTTACTTTGTTACCTATTTGGTGCATATGAGTAGGTGTAGGTGGGCTTGGGTATGTGCTTCTATGTGTGTGCTTTAGTTTACATAGGAGGCTTGCTTGTAGCCTATCATACATTGACACATTCATGCATACATACATACATAATAGGTTGATTAGTTACAAATCATGCATGCATTTTCTAGTCCATTTCACTTAGTGCCCATGAAGGCTTACCTAAGCTCAGTATGTACAACTAAGGCACAAGCCATGCACTATTATGAGTTCCTGTTATGGCTCTCCAAGTAGGAAGCATGCCTGAAGAAGGTAAAGTGTTCTAAATTAAGTTTGAGACCTTAATTCGAGTTTACATAGCAAGAATAGGAAAGTTTAGCAAAGTTCACTAAGTTCCAAGGAAGTTAAGGCACTAAAAGGCAAAATGGTAATTTTACATCCTAAATAGCCGGGCTAGGTCTTGAGTGGTTAAAATGAGTTTTTATGACTTAATTTTTAATTTTAACCCAAAATTGAAGAAATAAACAAGGATTAATCAAGAATAGCTAAGGTTACCAAAAGATGGAGACTTAATTGTAACAAGCCTAGTACTTTGGTGGCTTTGGTGTTAAGCAAGGGTTATAAGAGCGTAAAGTGAGCGGAAGCAGCCATAATTCGAGTTCATCCTCTCCACCCTCATTTCTCTACCCAATTGAGCTTGGAATCAAGATTTCTTGGTGAAAGGAGAAGCCATCATAAGTATATAGGCCATTGAGAGCTCATTTCTAGTATTAAACCATGGTTTTGGAGCTTGGAAGCATGTTTTCTCCCATCCCCTATTTTTAGTACAACGTAACCAATATGTTCTTGATTGAATTCATGTTTATTAGTTGGTTAGGAGCTTGGGTTTTGGTTAGGAGGCAAGAATTTGATGTTTGGTGCCTATATTTTGTTTGGAACTTAGGTGGTGCTTTGTTGAACTTAGTGGATTGGAAGAGTGCTTGATTCTTGCTTGTTACTTGGAGTTGAGGTAAGAGAGTTGTTCTTTTCAGTTCAATTAATGCTATTGGAATGAGGTTGCTTGAAGAATTTGAGTAATTCTAACAATAGCATTAGTTAGAGGACAAGGTTGAATCATGGTGGACTATAAGGATTGTGATGATTAGAATGATGTTATAAGGCATCATAGATTGGCTTTTGATAGTTGGTTGTGATCTATGCAACATGTTTTATAGGTATGTGAAGTTTGGAGGCTAGCCAAGCATGTTTGACATGTTTGATAAGTGTCCAAAGTTCATAGCAGCAAAATCTGTGAAAATTCTACAAATTCGCAGATTGCCGATGCGTCGCCAGTTTTGTGCCATTGCCCACGACGCATCGCCAATACAAGAAAAAATTGGCAAAAAGTCAACAACTGTGGCAGCACATCAGCAATATAGAAGAAAGTTGGCAGAACATTACCAACTGTGGCAACACGTCGCCAAAGGTGTGTTGGCTGAAGTTTCCAAGTTTTGCTAGGAAGGTCAAGGGGAGACTTAAGGGGGTTCTTAGGGTACCTTGGGGTCTAATCATTCTGGGGGTACTCCAAGACCTTCAAAAGTCCTTTGAGACCTAAGCATTTTCTTGAGTTTTGTAAAGTTTCATGGTTACTCCTACCATAAGCAAGAAAACTAGTTTACTGAGGATCACAACTAAGTACCACTAGCTAGGGTGGAAGGTTTAGAACCCGTGGCGACCTAGTTGTGCCGTTAGCCACGAGGTTGCAAGGTGAAACCTTAGTGCACCTAGTCTACAAGGTCTTTACGACCTAGTTACAATAGTCCCACCATAATTCCCCTGTACAACATAAAGAAGGAGAGGTTCAACTGGTGATTTATCACTAGCTAGGCTAGCAAGCTCAGCTTGCTACAGGACAAGGCTATGCCTTGTAGTTCAAGGACTAGGATGAGGAGAGGTCTCAAGGGACCTAGTTATATGTGCATATATCAGTACCTTCAAGTTGTATGAGCTCACAATAGGATACATATGTTATCATATGTGGAGTTCTTAGTAATTTTCTTATAGGTACAATGAAGACCCTTATTGAGAATGTTATGTTCTGACTCCATAGTTATGTTGTGCAGTTTCTGAAGTTGTTGGACCGGGTAACCATTGAGGGCTATTGTGGTAATTAGCTTTTGTTGAAGGTATTTCACTTGAGAATCTTTTTGGTTCTAGTATATTTAAGTAACTTGTTGGTTAAGTAACAGTACTAACTAAAGTCTTCCTTTGGCTGCAGAGCCTAGTAGCACTTGGACCATGATTTTTGTGACTCGCCACTGGGACTTACATCCAAGTTGAGAGTTAGTTTAAGAAGATCTCAGTTAGGCTTCTATATATAGTACTCATAGTTGCCTCCATTGTGTATGTTTTGAGGAGTCCTAGACTCTAGGGTTGCTTTTGGGTGAAGGCATTAGTTTACTTTATGTATGAATGCTCCCACATAGTTGTTATGTGTAGTAAACCCACATAAATGTTGATTTTGTATGCTTTCGCTATTTGAACTTATTTTCTATGTAAATCTATTGGCTAAGTTAATGTTTTATGGTTTTTGTTATTGCAAGCCAAAGCATGAAGAGCATACATCTTGCATATTCTAGGTTAATCAACTAGTATCATGGAGTTTTAATCCACACACATATTCAACTAGCCAATTGCAATCCACCGTGAGACCAACTCTCACAGGTCTCCTGGGCAGAGGCCAAGGATGGTCATGTCAGTTCCTATGCTCTACATATGTATATATATTTACACAACAAAATTTGGCATCCTAGGAACTACATGGACAAAAGTTACATACATCCAAAAGTTAAGCCATTATAGAAGCATGCATGTTACACATGACATAAGTTCAAACAGTTTCTATGCCCACTATCACTTTAACTTCTACTTTCAGCTGGCACTTTAGCCAATGTTTTCTTATTATCCTTCTAGTCTTTGCCCATACTAATATGGATCAAAGCTTACAATTTAGTATACAACCATTAGTCTAAATCATAGAATTTTATCAATCTTTCTTTCATAATCCAATAAACCTGACCCATACCTCCTGGAACATATGCCTCTTAAAAAGTTTCCTTAGCTCCCAATCTTTAACTTCTTCACTTGAAATGGGCAGAAAAGGGCAATGAGTACACAGCTACTCAATAAGGATTCAATTTAGCACCTAGTGCCTTCATAATGTTCTAAACATTTTTATTAATATAAACCTCTAATTTCACCTTTTTAACCTACAACCAAAGAAAAACAAAACACAAAAGAGACAAAGCATAGCATAATACAAGATACTTACATACACGATTCAAAGGTTAGCACACATAAACAATCAAAGAAGCATGTAAACCCACACACAACATACCCGGTTTCACTTAAACTTAGAAACCATTTCTTTCTTTCAATTTAGCACGTGATCACTTCGATTAGAATCAATTAAACATGAACATAGAGCTCCAAGTAATTAAACAAGTTTAGGCATGCTTGAGCAAAAACCCTAATGCTTGCCAAAAGTAAACTAGGTAGCTCACCATATTGCTTAATGCACATAGAGCACATTAACAAAGCTTCTAGGTGTTGGGTTTCGGGAGCCAAACAGCACAGCGAAAATTAACCGAAACCCTCCAGGATCCAAGTGAAACGGGGTAAACCGGGTGTTCAAAAATTTCATACCTAATTTTTGGTTAAGATCTCTCACTCAACTATAGAGTCGAATAAAAAAAACTTGAACAGTTGACGTGTTCAAGCTCTCTATGGTATCCACACAAGCCTCTTGGGATCACCATGCTTCCACAACGTCTCGACAGATGCGTTTCTCCTGCGCTCGCAGTGCTAGCCTGCGTCCTCTAATGAATTGCAAGAGAAGAGTGCGGCTATCATTTTGGGAGGCTAGGGCAAGGAGACCTGCGAATTTCTCACTAAAAGTTGTATTTATAGTGAGACTCAACTTCCAGGCCTAATGGGTTTCAAAGCCCTAATCCAATTAGGCTTTAATTTCGAGCTTAATAATGGCTCAACTCTTGGGCCCATTTTTAATACGAAATTATTGTGAAACCATAACCCAAATAATTAGCCCATGCACTCTAATGATCCAAATAGCTCTATGTGTGTGACCCAATAGGCTCTTACCACGTTGGCAATGGTCATAAATCACATTTATGATCATAAGCAATGAGCGGTGTCTAGCAACACATCATTGCTACCCAAGTGATAAGATTGTCGATGATTCGACTAAACCTTTATGATCATCACCGATATATGCTATTGTCCCTTTGTCCAAGATATCAAGACTAAGCACGAGACATGGAATGTGTCACTCTCATATAGCCCAATCTTTGGTTTCTTGATTACCAAGTAGACCAACTTAAACTGATGACATTGATATCGTATATCAACTCATTCGAGTATGGCCACGCATTTTCTAAGTCTCAATCTATCAAGGCGCCCGAAGATATCACTCCCGTTACATAGGAGGGACAAATCCCATCTTGATCATACAAATCCCTTCGCATGATATGTGACATACCCAACGACCTCATTCAAGTTCACTCAGTTATGAGCAACAAAGGAAAGTATGAAAGTATATGACTCACATGTAGGGAACCTTGATGATCTTGGGTCAAAGGACTACATATACCATGATCACTATGAGAATCACTTATGACACTCATATAACGATCCATGTAGTGTTCTCATGGTGGGACAGTCCAGTACACAAGTTCTCCAACTTGTACCCATATGTAGACTACATATCTCATATTAGTCTCCACATATGCTAGTCGTTATGCATTATTGCAACCCGCTCCACAATAATACTAGACTATGGACGTTTAAGAATATCATTATTCTAGGGTTACAATTATGTTTATTATGTTACAAAAAAATGGAACAACAAACATAATTGCTGGATTAATGCCTTAATAAAATATCATGACTCAATGTGCAAAAATACAATCATCTCATGATTGGCTTTTTGTGCATGACACTAACACTAGGTTCATTAGGCCAAAGCCATCCCCTAGGCTAGTATTCTTCCCTCCAAAATATAGGAGAAGAAGCTTCATATGAACCCTTACCTAGCTCATCTTTTAGCAGCAAAGAACCTTGAACAGAACAAATAGCACACGATCCACCATGGCCTACCCATATGCCACCATGTCTTGGTTTTTGTTTTCTTTTGCTTTCTTTTCTTCTCTAACTTGTTCCTTCATTTTGCAGGACATCTTGCCTAGGCTTTCAAGGGTGGGTAGTGATAGCCGAAAGACTATCGCCTCTCCTAGAACATACCTCCTATCAAAAGCATGCTCGGGAAGCCTGGCACCATCCGAGGGAGGCACTAGTACTGACCTCGGACTAGGCGAATTCCAGTGCCTCGAACTCAGGATTTAGCCTAGTACCCTAGAGAGCTCCAAAGGTGCAGACAGCCCCCTCGGGGGATTAAACGGATCGCCTTTGGGATAGAAGAACCAGCTACCGCAAGCAAGACAGGATTTTCCGAAGGCGGAACCTGCGAGCTAGGCAGCGCCCCGAACGGCGAACATAACTCCCGAAGAAGGGTGTTCGTCCCAGAGAACGACCTCGCCCAAAGGACATCGGGAGTACGGCAGGAGCATTTAAGGAGCCTCTGACACATCGCCCACAGACGCACCATGTCACCTCAAACGACGCTCTGACACGCCGACGCCGCCCAGGCCTTGTCACAACCTGTCTCGGACCAAGGCTCGAGGGAGCCTACAAACAGCTACTTGTCCCCTATGTCCAAAGGTACACAGCAGATCTGACCGAACACGTGTCACGATCTGAACGGGCCAGACACTTCTATAAATACCAAAGAGCAGCCCCTTGCAAACGGTTGGTCAGTCAGTTGAGAGGATACGAACAGGCAAGGCCACTAAACCCTTGAGTGCTCTCTTCCCTTCACCTCTCAGAAAACTAACTTGGGCGTCGGAGGCTCCTCCCCGGAAAAACATCCCGGGGACCTCCTAACCTTTCCTTTTGGGCTCTTCAGGTACCACTCCCTGGGAAACCTCCACTCCGGGCGTTCTCCTCCTCAGGAAGTCCCTCCAGAAACCACCATGTCCTCCAGCGAAGATGTCTCCGGACATCATTTGGCGCCGTCTGTGGGAACCCACCCTCAGGTTGCCGTCGTTGAGACTCGGCGTTCTAAGGACAAAGGACTCCCGAAGTCCCCGTCCGCGCCTGAAGTCCAACCGGCTGCTGAGCAAACTCTTCCAGGGACTTCCACGCCCGAGGAAGAACGTCCTCTGGTCATAACCATGAGCTTCCTCCGTGACTTCCAACGCTCTGTTGTGGCTGAGATGACACAACAGATAGACAGAAGATGGCCACAACAAGCTCAAACCCAAAGGTCTCCTTCACCGGTACGCCCTCGGGAAAAGAGCCCCAAAGCAGTCCGCCGCAGTTCGGGGAGTGAAGACCCACGTGAGGAGTCTTCAACAGAAAATATGCCCCTCGGGGCACGCCTTCCAGGGCAAACGGGGCCCAACCAACCCAAAATTCCACGCCGAAGGAGCCCTTTGCCTGAGACGAGGTCACCCTCTCCCCGACGACGAAGCCATTCTCCGAAGAGGCGCCGTCAATCTCCTCCACCTGAGGAAGAACCTAGCGCCGCCGCCCTCATGGAGAAAATATTGGCAAGGCTGGACAGAGTCGAGAGGCAGGTGGCTCGCAAGCCAGTTTGGGCCAGACTGTCTGAGTCTTTTTGTGGGGATCAGTCTCCTTTCACCCGAGCTGTGGTCGAGGCAGCTATGCCAGGTGACTTCAGGGTACCTCGGCTAGAGACGTACGATGGTCGGACCGACCCACAGGCCCACCTGACGAAGTACAGACGCAGCATGATGATGCACGGTGCGAACGACGCCACCTTGTGCAAGTGCTTCGAGGTCACCCTCTCTGGGCCAGCAACCGCGTGGTACAACTCCTTGGCTCCAGGAATCATCGGAAAATTCCAGGAGTTATCAACAGCCTTCACCCAACAGTTCATCGGGAGTCGCCCGACGGCGAAGATGCCCGTTCAAATGTTCGACATAGCGCAAAGAAGCGGAGAAACTATACGCGACTATGTCGAGAGGTTCAACAGAGAGGCTTTAAGTGTCCCAGACTTTCGGCCCGAAATACGCATCCTCGCCATGACAAGGGGCCTTCGGAGGGATTCCCAACTCTTCTACGAATTCTCCAAGGACCCTCCAGACACACTGGGCGAATTCTACCGACGGGCCGAACAGCACATGACGGCCGAAGAACTAAGAATGGGCGGACCCAGGCCCGAGCACACCCGTGGCGAGGGGTCCAGCCAGCAGGCACGCTATCCGACCGACCAGCCACCCCGACCCCGGAGAATGCGAGGAAGGAAACCCCCGAACTTCACAGCGCTGAACACCACGAGGACCAACATCCTCATGACTCTGGAGAGGCAGGGAACACAAGTTCAGAGGCCAAGGGCCATGACCGCTGAAAATAGAAAAAACATGAAGAAGTTCTGCCAATTTCATCGCGATCATGGCCACGACACTGAGGATTGCTTCCAGCTGAAGAAGTATATTGAATCGCTGATAAAACAAGGCCAACTTCGGCGGTACCTACGGTTGCCTTCCCCGAAGGGGAGGAAAGAGGAGGAAGGAAAGGTAGAAGATGAGGACTACGACTCCGACAGGCGGAGAAACCGAAGTCCGAAGAGGCGCCCTCCACCCCCTGCGGGAGTCATACAAACAATCACGACGGGGCTCCCATCCTCGGAAAGAAAAAGGAAGGCCAGGGAAATAGCTGTCATGGACTATCAAAGTCCAGCGAAGAAGGTATCCCGATAAGATGGTTCCACAGTCGTCTTCCCTCACGACGACCCACTCCTGATCATGGCAAGAATTGGAAACTGGGATGCTGATCATGGCAAGAATTGGAAACTGGGATGTCAAAAGGGTATTGCTTGATGACGGATCAAACGCTGACGTCCTATTTTCACAACTGCTGCCGAGCTTAGGCATATCCATCAATGATCTCAGGCCTGTCACTTCACCGACCTTCGGGGTAGGACCTTCCGAGTTACCCGTCCTCGGGTGGATCGACCTTCCATTAATGATGAGAGGGACTTCGGTCAAAGGAGCAGCTGAGTTGTTTGCCTCGACGATGGCGAGGTTCATCGTCATGGATGTCCCCTCATCATACAACGCCATCCTTGGAAGGCAGACGCAGGGAAATCTGCACATTCGCCCTGACGTGAGACATTTGACTGTCACTTTCGCCACCAAGGAAGGAGACGCAGAAATCTTCATAGATCAGGGCGAAGTAAGAAAGGTGTTCGTCAAAGCCCGAAAAGCCCCAGCAAACAATTTCACACAAGCTGTAGAAGAAGGGGCTTCAAAGTCAAAAAATGGCGAGAAAGAAGTTTCTGGCAAGGTGGAAATGGAAGAAGTGGAACTTATCCCAGGACGAAGTACCCAAATAGGAAAAAACTTGTCCGAAGGAGATAAGAAAAAACTTGTATCCTTTCTGGTAATGAATAAAGACCTGTTCGCCTACTCGCCGAAAGACAGGCCGGGGGTAAATCCGCGCGTAATACAACATAGCCTCAAAGTAAGTCCGGAAGCAAAGCCTGTCCGGCAAAAGAAACGAGGCATCTCAGCCCATAAAAATGACTTCGTCAAAACCGAAGTCCAACGTTTATTGGAGGCAGATGTAATCAGGGAGGTCAAGTACCCCGAATGGCTAAGCAATGTGGTGATCGCCACAAAAGAAGGAAGCAACAAACTTCGGATGTGCATCGACTTCAGAAACCTGAACAATGCTTGCCCAAAAGATTCATATCCTCTCCCGCCAATAGATCAACTGGTAGATTCAACTGCCGAATACGGGCTCCTAAGTTTCCTAGACGCCTTCAGCGGCTACCATCAAATAAAGATGGACCCCTAAGACGAAGAAAAAACAGCCTTCATCACCGAGGGGGGGACATACTGTTACACCAGGATGCCTTTCGGGCTCAAAAACGCAGGAGCCACCTACCAGAGGTTGATGAGCAAGGTCTTTAATGACCAAATAGGGAGGAACATGGAAGTGTACGTAGATGACATGATAGTTAAAAGCAAGCTGCCTGTAGACCATGTCACAGACCTAAGGGAAACTTTTCACCAGCTCAGGACCTTCGGAATTCGCCTTAACCCTGAGAAGTGCACCTTCGGGGTAACTTCGGGAAAGTTCCTTGGGTACATGGTATCAGAAAGAGGCATTGATGCTAACCCAGAAAAAATTAAGGCTCTGTTGGAATTCCGAACTCCTGCCACAATAAAAGATGTGCAGAGACTTGCTGGAAGAATAACCTCCCTTAGCAGATTTATTTCCAGATATGGAGACCGGTGTCGAGCATTCTTCAAAGTCCTCACTAAGGCAGCAAAAAGGAAGGACGACCTCGAGAGTAATGATCGTGCTTGGAATGAAGACTGTCAAAAAGCCTGGGAAGAACTCAAAATCTACTTGGCTCGCCTGCCCACTTTGCGACAGCCCCGCGAAAGAGAACCTCTTGTGTTGTACCTCGCCGTCACAGAAAAAGCAGTAAGCTCAGTCCTTGTGAAAGAGGAAGGGGCGAAGCAGTGGCCAGTCTACTATGTGAGCAAGTCCCTGCATCCCGAAATGCATGGCCTGGCAGGAAGAAGTCTACGAAATCAGATATCCTTTGTTACAGAAAGCTATATATGCCTTGGTCCTGGAAGGAAGAAGGCTACGACCATATTTTCAGGCTCACCCCATCATCGTCCGAAGTAGTTTACCCCTGCGGGACGTCATGAAGAAGGTTGACCATTCGGGAAGGCTCTCCAAATGGTGTATAGAGCTTGGCGAACACGACATCACTTATGAACCTCGGAAAGCCATAAAAGCTCAAGCCTTGGCAGATTTCATTGCCGAGGTCCCCATTACCGAGGACAGCCACCCAAGTCCCGACGAAATGAGCCAGAATGGGCCTTGTACGTTGATGGTGCCTCGGGCGCCGAGCACCAAGGAGCAGGGGTGATCATCAGAGGCCCCGAAGGCCTGGAAGTAATGAAGGCCATTAAGTTCAGCTTCAATGTCACCAACAATGTGGCTGAATATGAAGCTCTCATAGCGGGCTTGCGCCTGGCCAGAAAAATTGGTGTCAGAAACTTGAAAGCCCATAACGATTCCCAGCTAGTAGTTCGGCAAACAGCAGGGGACTACGGGGCGAAGGATCCAACACTGGAAAAATACCATGAATTAGTAACGAAGCTTATTCGAGAATTCGACACCGTGCGAATCGAGAGCGTGCCTCACAGACATAACGCTGAGGCAGATGAATTGGCAAAATCAAAAGCATATACTGAGGTGCTAAGCCAGCCGAGCATTACAGTGCTGAGCATAATGACTTCGGGAAGAAGCTGGAAAGACCCAATAAGAACATATCTCGAAACCAATACGCTCCCCGAAGACCCCAATGAAGCAGCAAAAGTGCGGAGACGCTCCGGTCGTTTCTTTCTGATTGGAGAAGAGCTATATCGGCAGGGATATGCAAATCCGCTACAGAGGTGTGTTGGCGAAGAGGATATTGAAATAATCCTCCAAGAAGTTCACGAAGGCGCTTGTGGTTCGCACATCGGAACCGACGCCCTGGCAGCGGTGATACTTCGCCAAGGATACTTTTGGCCTACCCTGAGGAAAGACGCTAGGCGGTTCGTCCAGAAATGTGGTAATTGCCAAAGACATGCAAAAATCCAAAGAACACCCTCGGAGCTGGTGACTTCGGCAAACTATCCCTGGCCCTTCGCGGTTTGGGGCATAGACCTTATCGGGCCGCTCCCGACAGCGCCTGGGGGCGTGAAGTTCTGCGTAGTCGCAGTAGACTATTTCTCTAAATGGGTCGAGGCAGAACCTTTGACGACTATCTCGGCAAGAGAAGTGCGCAAGTTCGTGTGGAAAAACATAGTATGCAGATTCGGCATACCGAGGGTACTAGTGGCTGATAACGGATCCCAGTTCATAGACAAAGGGTTCCAAGAGTTTATCAGCAACCTCGGAACAAAGATGCACTTCGCCCCGGTAGCTCACCCCCAAAGCAATGGGCAGGTGGAAGTATCTAACAGGACCATAAAAGATGGTCTGAAAAAGAGACTGGGGGAGGCAAAAGGGAAATGGCCAGGAGAACTCCAAAGCGTGCTATGGAGCTACCGAACAACGCCCCGAAGGGCTACAGGGGAAACTCCTTTCTCGCTCGTCTTCGGTACGGAGGCCATAATCCCAATAGAGGTAGTGCGACCATCAATACGAGTGCAGGTATTTGATGAAAGTGGAAATGACCTCGGCTTAAGAACCAAGCTCGACCTCGTCGGCGAACATAGAGAAATAGCGGAACTAAGAAGGAAAGCTTTCCAGCAAAGAGTGGCCGCCGCTATAAACTTGCGAGCTAGGCCAAAAGGAATAAAAAAGGGTGACCTCGTACTCCGAAAGGCGGAATTCGCACCCCGGAGGCCATCACACGGCGTACTTCACGCGAATTGGGAAGGACCTTATCTGGTTCTTGCCGAAGTACGAAGAGGGGTGTACAAGCTCGGTGACGCCGAAGGCGTGGAATTAAAAAACACTTGGCATTCAGATGCCTTGAAAAAGTTCTATGCTTAGAATCTTGACGAAAGGGTTTACATTGTACAAAGTTAGAAAAATTTTCTAGCTACACGGGCTTCTGAAAGAAAGATTCTTGAACAAAAGAAATACTAAAATCCCGCGAAGATGGTCGCCAGAATAAGCATGGGTGTGATTTCCTGAAGTCCCTCGAGCGAGCATGTTCGGGACAACAGGAAATGTAAAACCTTGCGAGAATTTCTAAATACAAAAGGCGCACAGAGAACCGATCTAATCTTCCGAAGTCTCTTGAGCAAACGCGTTCGGGGCAAAAAGGAATGAACAATCTCACAAAAATAACTTAGCCAAAATTTCTTACAGGAAAGAAAAAAGTCTTTATTGACAGACAAGATCGGTTTACAAAGAAGAAGGACTACCAAGAAAGAAAGAGTACAAGGAAGGAGAAAAAGAAGGCAGAAGGGGCCTGAGATAAATTAGGGATTCTCGGCGTCCCGGGAGCCACTAGCCCCTGCATCCTTTTCCGCCACCACCCGCGCCGGAAGAGTCTGAGGCAGGTTCAAGTGCTCGAGCTTGGACCAAGTCCACCAAGGTCCCTCAGGAATATTTAGGGCCTCTAGGAAAGAAAGGTCGAGATCTGGAAACCTCAGAAGAACTTGATGACGAACGAGACAAAACCCGTCTTGAAAACCAACTTTGGTCATCTCGTCGGATTTCCTCTTCTCGACCCCAAGATCATTAAGCTCCTTCTCCAGGTCTTCAACCTTTTTCCTTAACGCCTTCACCTTCTTTTTCCTCGACTCATCCTTCCCCTTCTTCGAAGAATCGACCTCGGCTTGAAGTGCGGCTTTCTCGGCCTCCGCCTTCGCCAGAAGAGCCGCAGAATCCGACTTCTCCTTTTGAAGTGCCTCATTAACCGAAGTCAGCTCCGCCACTTTTCCGCCGAGGTCGGAAATCTTCTGGGAGGAGTCCTTTATAAGTTCTTCTTTTTCCTTCGCAAACTCCTCCCGAAGGGCAGCAATCTCTGACGCCGAAGTCTGGGCCAGCTGAGTGTTCCGAGTGAGCAGGTCCGAGCACTGGGTCTTGTATTGTTCTATAGTCTTTGAAGCGGCGGCCCGGTACATCCCCTGCCTCGCCACCCGAACTCTGAGGAATCCGGCATATCCCAGCAGCTGCAGAAAAACAGAGGCAAGAATGAGACAAGGCAAAAAAGGAAAGGCAAATACTTAGAAGAAATCAGAGACCAAAAAAGAGAAAAGGGCAAGGTGAGAAACACACCTGGGCGGCGTGCTCGGAAAGCTTCGCGGCGAGGGAGTCATCATCCGGATGAGCCCCCGCAAGGGCCCTGAAAGAAGCTTCAGTAAGAACCCCCTTTGCAATCTCCTTGGCCATTAGCGGGCAGTCTTCGGAGTACATGTCCATGTCCTCCGTAAAAGACCAAAATGGCTCCTTCGGAATCTTCCCCTTCGGGATATGGGCATCCCGAAGGGCCCGCTTCCGGGCGTGCTCGACAACCCAATCCGGAGGAAGAATCTCCTCTGCACGACAAAAGCAGAAAAATTGTCAAACACAAGTAGCTGCCAAAAAATTCAGAAACTGAGTGTCTAAGGCATCAAACCTGGTGGCACTTCGGCAACGTCGTCGCCAGAATCCAGGGCCCCCTCAGAAGAAATCTCCTTCCCTTTCCTCTTGCGGCGATCTTCGGCAGAAGGGGCTTCCACCAAAGCGTCCAGAAGAGCCGCCGAATTAGGGCTTGAAGGAGCGACATCTGCACCAACCTCAGTCGAAGGCGCAGCAATGGTTACCTCGGGCTCCTCGCCCACCTCCTCGGAAATCTCCGGCATAGGAGGGGGCACGGTCTTCTTCGATCGCTTGGCCGCCGGAGGCCCCCCGCCAGCCGCCTTCCGTCTTCGGGAGGCAGCCTTCTTTGTTTGTTCACCTTTCTCGGCTTGCCCGACGAAAAGCGATCGGTAATAGGCAGCAGTATCGTCGCCCATCTCTGAAAAAGAGAGAAAACATCAGCGTAAGTCCAAGATGAAATTAAAACAAGGGGACTAGGAGATGACTTACTTTCGAAAAAATCGGCATAAGTAATGTCCTTCTGAAGAAGTTTTACCAGCCAGGAGTCCTTCCCAGCAATGGCAGGAGCCGGCATCTCGAGGTCCGTTTCGTGCTCCTTTACCACCTTCAACTCCCGAAGGACTTCTTCGGTCATCAACTTCCAGTTAATTGGAAAGGGGTAAAGGGGGCGCGGTGGGACCTCGGAATCCCAGTCAGAGACCGCTCGGATGCGCTTGTCAAAGTCCGCAAAAATGGGTGTTAACTCGGGAGTTAACAGCATCTTCGGGTCAACGACATCCATCACGAGCTTTCCCTGAGCCCACTTCATCGGGACGTACGACCAGGCCTCCTCCTTCTTCATAAAAAAGAATTTCTGTTGCCACCCTCGCCAGCTGTCCTTGTTGGCAAAGGTGAACTTGTATTTTTTGCTCCCTGACCCCCGAGGTAGCATGAAATAGAAGCCACCCTTTGGGATCACGAAGAGCTTGTAGTACTGCAGAAAAATGACAAAGTGTGGCTCTATACCGAAGACACCACACATACAAAGAAAAGCATTGAAATAGCAGTACGAGTTCGGCGGAAGTTGGTTTACGGCAATGCGATGGAAATCGCAGAAATCGCAAACCATCTTCGGCGGAGGATACCGAAGTCCGGCCTTCAGTTGGGCACGGAAAACAGTAACCTCGTCACTACGGTTTGAAAAGCTATATTGGTCCGAACGAGGCAACCTCGTAGTGACGTAGGAAGGAAGGAAGAACTTCTTTTTCCATTTTTTAAGTTTTGCAGAAGTAGTGCAGCAGGGGTGAGAAAGAAGGGGTTCCCAGCTTTCGGGAATAGGCATGACTGGCAAAAAACCGAGTTCGGGAAAAGGCAAAAAGCTATTTCGAAGAAAAAATTTGGAAAAACAGAAGAAACTGGAAGCTAAAACCCACCAAACGTTTTGCCAAAATCCGGATTTGAGGACGCCGTCGTGAAATGATTGCCGGAAAACCACTCTGTCAAAAAGCACCGCCGTAAGAGAGCAGGAAAAACACTGCGGCAGTTGAGAGACAGAAGAGAGCAAAAGCAAAAGCAAAAGGGGGTTATGAAGGATTAAGGGTATATATAGACCGAGGAAGGGTAGGCGAATCGACGTCATAAGTGCTGTGCGAAGGCAAATCGTCGCCATAATTGCCCATTCTGCATAAAAAGACGCGCCCGCTGTAATCGATGTAACCCTCTCCAATGACGGCGTGCCACGTGTCAGCAACCACGCCAAATAAGGAACACGCTTTCTGACGAATAGCGCGCCGCCCCAGACTGACACGCCTGGTCACGAGACGAAACGTTTCAGTGACCTACAAAGATTACAAAAAATAGGTTACCTCGGAGACACCAAGAGACAGTCTGTGCTACGTCTACGGACAGAAGGTGTATCTTCGGCACAGGTACCATGCATAAAGCCCCGAAGGGTACCCTCAGAAAGTTGACAAAAGCCAAAGTCCCTACTTCAGCTTCTAGGGGGGGGCATGTGATAGCCGGAGGACTATCGCCTCTCCTAGAACGTACCTCCTATCAAAAGCATGCTCGGGAAGCCTGGCACCATCCGAGGGAGGCACTAGTACTGACCTCGGACTAGGCGAATTCCAGTGCCTCGAACTCGGGATTTAGCCTAGTACCCCAGAGAGCTCCAAAGCTGCAGACAGCCCCCTCAGGGGATTAAACGGATCACCTTCGGGATAGAAGAACCAGCTACCGCAAGTAAGAGAGGATTTTCCGAAGGTGGAACCTGCGAGCTAGGCAGCGCCCCGAACGGCGAACATAACTCCCGAAGAAGGGTGTTCGTCCTAGAGAACGACCTCGCCCAAAGGACATCGGGAGTACGGCAGGAGCATTTAAGGAGCCTCGGACACATCGCCCATAGACGCACCATGTCACCTCAAACGACGCTCTGACACGCCGACGCCGCCCAGGCCTTCTCACAACCTGTCTCGGACCAAGGCTCGAGGGAGCCTACAAACAGCTACTTGTCCCTTATGTCCAAAGGTACACAGCAGATCTGACCGAACACGTGTCATGATCTGAATGGGCCAGACACTTCTATAAATACCAAAGAGCAGCCCTTTGCAAACGGTTGGTCAGTCAGTTGAGAGGATACGAACAGGCAAGGCCACTAAACCCTTGAGTGCTCTCTTTCCTTCACCTCTCAGAAAACTAACTTGGGCGTCGGAGGCTCTTCCCCGGAAAAAAATCCCGGGGACCTCCTAACCTTTCCTTTTGGGCTATTCAGGTACCACTCCCTGGGAAACCTCCACTCCGGGCGTTCTCCTTCTCAGGAAGTCCCTCTAGAAACCACCATGTCCTCCAGCGAAGATTTCTCCGGACATCAGCTAGCTCCTATAAATGCATAGGAACTACCTTTGGAATGGACATAATGTCCACGCAGTGAATGTTGGCCAAAATGCCCTTGGCACCCAAGAAAATTTTGACCACTTTTAGTCTAACTCTCCATAAATCATTTGAACCATTTTTGTTATCATATTAGCTGTTAGTGTTATGCCCAAAACCAATCATGAGATGATCGTATTTTTTGTACATTTAGTCATGATATTTTATTAAGGCATTAATCTAGCAATTATGTTTGTTGTTTTGTTTCTGTGTAACATAATAAACATAATTGTAACCTTAGAATAATGATATACTTAAATGTCTCTGGTCTAGTATTATTATGGAGAGGGTTACAATAACACATAACAACTAGCATATGTGGAGACTAATATGAGATATATAGTCTACATATAGGAACAAGTTGGAGAACTTGTGTACTAAACCGACCCACCATGAGAACACTACATGGATCGTTATATGAGTGTCACAAGTGATTCTCATAGTGATCATGGTATATGCAATCCTTTGACCTAAGATCATCAAGGTTCCCTACATCTGAGTCACATCCTTTGATACTTCCCTTTGTTGGTCGCAACTGAGCGAACTTGAAGGTCATTGGGTATGTCACATATCATGCGAAAGGATTTGTATGATTAAGATGGTATTTGTCCTTCCTATATAATGGGAGTGATATCTTCGGGCCCCTTGATATAGTGAGACTTAGAAAATGCATGGCCATGCTTGGATGAGTTGATATACGATATCAATGTCATCAGTTTGAGTTAGTCTACTTGGTAATCAGGAAACTATAGATTGGGCTATACGAGAGTGACACATTCCATGTCTCGTGCTTAGTCTTGATATCTTGGACAAAGGGACAATGGCATATATGGGTAATGATCATAAAGGTTTAGTCGAATCACCAAAAATCTTGTCACTTGGATAGCAATGACATGTTGCTAGACACCGCTCATTGCTTATGATCATGAAAGTGATTTATGATCATTGCCAATGTGGTAAGAGCCTATTGGGTCGCATACATAGAGCTATTTAGATTATTAAAGTGCATGGGCTAATTATTTGGGTTACGGTTTCATAATAATTTTGTATTAATAATGGGCCCAAAAGTTGAGTAATTATTAAGCATGAAAATAAAGCCTAATTGGAAGTTGAGCAATTATTAAGCATGAAAATAAACCCATTAGGCCTCGAAGTTGAGTCTCACTATAAATACAACTTTTAGTAGGAAATTCGTAGCCTTGCCCTAGCCTCCCAAAAGAGACAACCGCACTCTTCTTTTGCAATTCCTTGGACGACGCAAGCTAGCACTGCGACCACAAGAGAAACGCATCTGCCGAGATATGGTGTAAGCTTCGTGATCCCAAGAAGCTTGTGTGGATACCGTAGAGAGCTTGAACATGTCAATTGTTCACGTTTTTGTTATTTGACTCTACAGTTGAGCGAAATATCTAAACCAAAATTAGGTAAGAAAATTTTTTAACACCTGGTTAACCCCATTTCACTTGGATACTGGAGGATTTCGGTTAAATTCTACTATACTTGTTTGGGTCCTAAAACCCTACAATGGTATCAAAGCTACTAGTGAAACCCTAAATCAGGATTGAATTTCCAATCGCATGATATTATATGTTCAGTTGCTTTCGGCCATGATTAATTAGACTGATTCATGATGCATGAAATCGGAAGTCGTAATGAATAGATGAGATATATGAATAAACAACACAAATTGGTTAATGAGATTAAGTGAAAATTGATTGGTATGAGATTACCTATATGGATTAGGACTCTTACAATAGTTGTAAAACCCTAGCATGGTTCGGATTCAGCTTGTTCGGGCACTGAAAGTAAAGTACTTTTGGTGGCTTGAATAGAGGTGTTTCGGGTGCTTACTTGCTTGAAATAAAAGATCTCGGGCTATACAATTGCAAGGCAATTTTTTGCGCCCGGCTGGGGGCGCAACCCCCTACAAATGCGGCTCCCCTTGATCCCACTGTATGTGAAGCGCCACATAAATAGAAACTGGTTAATCAGAACATGTTAATTGGCATGCATTTTTGTTGAATGAGATTTGGCATGATATGCTGATTGGTGTTTGAAGCATGGTGCATGGTTATAGCCCTTGATCGGTTGTACTTGTAAATATGGCCTGTGAGTCGTGCCTTTTGTTATCACTCTCATTGTACATTCTCTTCTCACCTTACTCCCCTCTAATGTAACTCAAGGTTTCTATTATTGATGTAATGGTACATTATGGGATCGTCCAAGGTGGCATGTCTGAGGAGGTGACAACAAAAGGCAACAAAGAAAAGAAGGGAAGAAGCTTGTGAAGACCTTTTTTTTTTCTTAGGCTTTTATGATATTCTCATTGGCTTAAGATTATCGCATAGTTTGGGCTATAACCATGTCATGTTTGCTTTCTTGTTAGCATGAGATGCATGTTTTATATTTAATTGTGATGTATGTATAAGACAACCGAAGATAACAAATTGGTGAGATCAAAAGTCAAAATCCCTCAAACAAATATTAAGTCATTAAATGTGATGCCTTCCAAATGTTGGCACTTGTCAAGGCTTTGATCAACATTGGGTGGGTTTGCCAAAGCAAAGCACCTATGTTCATCTTGGTAAGGCGCAATGGAATAATAGTGATATCCAAATTGTTAACTTTGGGTCCGACTTAACTTAGTCATCCTAATAGGATTGGGGACTTAGAGGCATAGTGCTGGGCTTAAGTTCATGAGATGAGCTTGGACAAATTTTGTTCACCCAACTATCCATGAGTTGCATAAGATGCAATTGGCAAGGAGTTGCCTACCTAAATAACTGTAACTTGAAAGAAAAGCCAAAGCTGACTCAAGTTGTGGTTAAATATGGATCTTGGCCCACTAGAATAGCTTGACATTGAGGTGTTCCAAAATAATATCAAGGGTTATTATTTTGAGTGAAATAGTGGCAGTAACATTTAACAAAAGTCATTATTAGAATTAAAATACATGACTCTTACACTGCATATTTACTGTTGTAGATAACCATGGCACAAAACACATTGACACTTTCGTTGTGATCGATCCTTGAGAAGGAAAAACTAAATGGGACCAACTTTCTCAAATGGTACTGAAACTTGAGGATAGTCCTAAAGTAAGTGAGAAAGGCTTATGTCCTAGAGCAACCCATTTTGAATGAGCCTACTACCACTACTCCAAGAGGTAAAAGGGATGCTCACAAGAGGCATTCTGATGATGCTTTCGATGTTGCTTGCCTCATGCTTATTACCATGGAATTTGAGCTTCAGAAGCAACATGAAAACATAGGGGCGTTCGATATGATCAAACATTTCAAAATGCTCTTCCAAGAGCAAGCTAGGCATAAGGGGTTTGAGACCTCTAAGGCATTGTTTCAGTGCAAAATGTTTGAGGGAATTCCTGTGGGTCCTCATGTGCTGAAGATGATTGGGTACATTGAGAATCTTGACAGTTTGGGATTTGCTTTTTAGAAAGAGTTGGCTGTTGATGTAGTCTTGCAATCATTGCCTGCAAGCTACAATCAGTTCATCATGAAGTATAACATGAACAACCTTGACAAGTCCCTCCCTGAATTGCTCAACCTGTTAAGAACTTTTGAGCAAAACCTTTATAAGGCTAAGCCTGTTTTGATGGCTCAAAAGGGCAAAGGAAAAGGTAAAGCCAACAAGAAGAAGGATAAAGCTAAAGGAAAGTCCAATGCTAATTCTTCTTTGACTGCACTAAAACCAAAGGGTGGTGTGGCAAAGGAAGGGGAGTGCTTCCATTCAAGCAACCTAGACACTAGAAGCGCACCTGTAAGCTCTATCTTGAAGAACTTGCTAAGGAGAAGGGAAGTAAGACCTCTACTTCAGGTATTTTAGTTATAAAGGCTAACTTTTCTACTTCTTCATCTTGGGTATTAGATACTGGATGTGGATCTCATAGTTTTAGAAATGTGCAGGACCTAAGTAGGAGTTGAAGATTGGCTTGAGGTGAAGTGGACCTATGTGTTGAAAATGAAGCAAGGGTTGCTGCCTTAGCTGTAGGGACTTATGTTCTCACTTTACTTAGTGGATTAGTTTTAGAATTAGACAACTGCTACTTTGTGCCTACTATTAGTAGAAATTTGATTTCTATTTCTTGGTTGGACAAGAATGGCTATTCATTTATAATAAAATAGAAATGTTGTTCTGTTTATTTGAATGAAATCTTTTATGGCAGTGCTCAACTTAGCAATGGGTTGTATGTTCTAGACCTCAAAGATCCAATCTATAATGTGAATACCAAGAAGGTCAGATTGAATGATTCAAACCTGACCTATCTCTGGCAATGTCGCTTGGGCCATATAAACGAGACCAGCATATCCAAGCTCCATAAGGATGGACTCTTGGACTTATTTGATTTTGAATCGTATGAGATATGTGTGTCACGTTTATTAGACAATATGAGAAAAGGCCCATTCACAGGGCAAAGTGAAAAGGCTAATGACTTACTAGGACTCATACATAGTGATGTAGGTGGTCCTATGTCTACACATGCTAGAGGAGGCTTGCAATACTTCATTACCTTTACTGATGACTTCAATAGATATGGCTATGTGTATCTCATGAGACACAAGTTAGATTCCTTTAAAAAGTTCAAGGAGTTAAAGAATGAAGTAAAGAATCAATTCAGGAAGAGTATCAAAGTACTTCGATCAGATTGAGGTGGAGAGTACTTGGATCGAGAATTCCTTGACTATCTAAAGGATTGTGGTATAGTATCACAACTCACTCCACCTAGTACACCTCAGTGGAATGGTGTACCTGAAAGGAGAAATCAAACTCTGTTAGACATAGCTCGATCTATGATGAGTCCAGTTGACCTTCTAAACTCCTTTTGGGACATGCTCTAGAGACAGCTACTTTTACGCTAAACGGAGTTCCATCTAAATCGG